>MQRK01228873.1:0-12666 GCA_001938485.1 Girardia tigrina
GATGCTTAGGCTCAGGTGCTTTAGATGATTATGCAGATGTTATGTATTATATTGATGCATGTTTGAAGTACAACAGGAGTTTTTACAAGTCGTTTTAACATGTAAAATAAAAAGTTATGTATCTTGGTTACGGTAACTATGGTACTTGCGATTATACTTGTGTACATTACGAGATTCATGAGGTATTGTTTGATGGTAAACAACATACATATATCATATTGGTTTCATATATATAAGAAAAATAGATTTTTGAGCACTTTTTTGAGAATTTCAGAAATGTTCGAAAAAATCAATTTATCAGCACTTTTTCGAAAATGTTGATGTGGAATCTGAATGTACGTATATGTGTTACTATTCAAATGCATGAGCACTTTTTTGATATTTTGCTTCCTTGTGCACCTTGTGTAAAATTTCACATTATGTTAATTATAGGGAAAAGTAATCAATATATAAAGATTCTAATTGTACATTCAGATAGAGAATCAACATGTGCATCAAACACATGATATCGATTTTCGCACTAGTACTTTTAAAAAATTTTATGTATTGATTTTTACACTTTTGCACATATACAACTTTAAAAGCACAGTAATAGCACATTAAAAATGTGCGGCACAATCTGTACTATTGATTAGCTCTTTAAAAATATCGATTGGTACCTCTGAGCACTGTGTAGCTATCGATTAGCACTTTTTTTCTTCGGTTGCTAAGGAAAGGGTGACGGTTGCTATGGAAGGGGTAACCGTTACCATGGTTACAACCGCCTTGAATCGCTGTATCCGTTGCTAATGAAAAACGTCCCTTGGTTACCGTTGCTATGGTAACTAAGACCTTGGTTACCGTTACCAAGTGAACCGGACCCGTTGCTTAGGAACTACCGATCAATCAGAAGTGTTTTTGGGTAATCACGACCGGTGCTAGGGTACCGGGAACCAATCAGAAGCGCTTCCAAGTGAACCGGAACCATTGCTATAGCAACCACTACCGTTGCTATGGTAACCGTGACCATTGCCATAGCAACGGGTTGCTGCACCACCCCCCGGGGGGTCAATTATCGATTGGTCCAAAACCCGCATTTTCCGCCTACTAATGTCCAATGAATGAGGTGAAAAATACCACAATTAAGAGTTACATGACTTTAAGCAAGAAGAATATGAATCAGATCAAAGTTGTCATTAGTAAAATTTACTATATAAAAAGAGAAAAATCATCAATGCAAATATCGGCCATTTACTAATTTTAATTTAATTTAATTCATATCCTTATTGATAGGAAATTTTAATTTTTTAAAATAAATTATCCCGATATATAAACTCTTATCTCAAGGTTTCGAGAAACATGTAAAGTTTTGAGGAATATTAAACAAATCGGTTTTTAGTTTTGTTTTCCATGTCGTCCACTGAGTGTCCACTGTATATACACGTACAGAAAAAGCAGATTGCATAATGGAATTATGAATACCTTCAAACTTATAAATAGGATTTCTAAATGAATAACAATTAATAAGAATATTTTGATATTTTCAAAAGTAAATCAAGTATTTTCGTATTTTTACATGTATAAAATAATTTCTGTTGTAACGAAACTGGATTACCGTTGTAATTCTTATGTTAATATTCATACGTATTGATATGTATATTAAAATGGTAATATTAATGTGTATATTAATATGTATATTAATATTAATTAGTAAAAATTTATTTAATTCGTTGAATATTTTGGGAAAGATTTGCAGGTATCAAGTGGCAATAGTTACTCGATAGGACGTAAGAAATTAAATGAATTGGGAATATTGCAGGATATCAAATAATTAAATAAATTGAACAGAAATTAATACTTGTAAAACGTCGTCTTTTTTCCAAAGTAAAATGGGGAATTAATAAGATTTTGTTTTTAAAAGAAATTTATTATAAATTTGTAAATAAATTGGTTTAAATTTTAATAATTTTTTGTAAAATAAAAATTAATATGAGATCGTCAAGTTTGAAATTTGTAGAACTTAAGTCAAAGTTTATTGATAATTTACCAATACAAATATTTATGCCATTCATCAAAGTATGCACCTATATTATCGATACATGTTTGCCATTTCAGCGGCAGATTGTTGAAACCATCTGAATAAAAATTTCGTTGTCGAGAATAAATTAATTTTTGGAAGGTCATTTTTACGGCATCTTCAGAATTAATTTCCTGTCTATGAAAACGTTGTTCACATTGAAAAGAAATGGAAGTCAGTTTGAGTATGGACTGGTGAATATCGAGGATAATGCAAAAATTCCAACTCAAGTTCCTTTAATTTGGTCAAGGTCTTTAGTGTGGTATGTGATTTTTTATTGTCGTGGAACAAGATAGATATCAACCTGTTTACGAAACACGGCTGTTTACCTTTACGTTTTGGCATTATATCTTCCAATTAGTTGCAGTCGACATTTACTGTTATCGACGATTCACGTTTCATGTAGTCATAATGGATTGTACGTTATGCAGACTACCAAACACTCGCCATGAGCTTCTTTTGATGAATTTTGTGTTTTGGGCTGGGTTTTGGTGCTTCATCCTTATCCACCCAGCTTGTTGAACATTTGCAATTATCATATTGGATCTACTTTTCATCACAATATGCAATTCTATTGAAAAAGGGATCATATTTATAACGAGAAAGCATCATCAAGCAAACATCCAAATGATTTTGTTTCTGCTTGTCATTCAACTCCCTTGTTCAATCTTTTCATTATAAGAATTTAAGCCAAGTTATTCAAATTGTTTGCTTTATAACTACAGACGTTAGTGATAAATCATGAGCACTTTTTGCTAAATCCAACACCACAGTTAACTTCAGTTCTTCATTGTCTACCTATGTTCCTGGGTGACCCTGAGACACATTTTGGAGGTTAAAATTACGAATTTTGTGAACCAATTTAAGACTGTCTGTTCGGAGTAGTATTGTATCCGAATACACTATTGATTTTTTGCATGATTTCTGATGCTAAGATTCCAAGTATGAACTTGTAATTCATAAAAGTGCGAATTTCTGAATTTCCATTTTTAAAATTCTGATTAATTAACAAGTTATCAAAAATTTTAATTATTTTTTTATGTGTTCAATTACTCTGATATATAGCAATTAAACAAAAAAATATGCGCCAAAACATCTTAAGTCGTTGTCAAATGATAACTATTTGAATTTTTTGTCATCATGCCTATAAATTTCATACAGGAAAACCTATACTTTTAAAAAGAAAATCTCAGAAAGAGATATGCAAAGTTTATGGTGGGGATGACATTTCAGAACGTACATCAACAATTTCCTACCTGGATATTTCTCCCTCAAAGATGACCAAAGTTTTGATCTATCTACTGAAATCGAGGAACACCTTATCAAAGATAAAACTGAAGAGTAATTTTAAATAATTTAAAAGTGTAGTATATTGAAAATCATTAAAAATGTGTTGGATTCAATAAGAAGCTCGATATAAATAAGCAATAATAGAAATTATTAGTATGGAACTTTTTCGTTTTGTATGATATTTGTAATAGGTTGGGAATAAGTTCTTAGCGTTTTTATATATTTTTTTACAACGATTTGTTCGCCGTTTTGTAAAGGGTAAGTATTCATTCGATAGAACTTATTCTATTCTACAAAACTATGTTAATTGTATTTTTGAGTTATTTAATTTTTTATTAGTTTTGAGATTTTTACCTTGGATGCAAAAATCAACATTTTCGACACCTGTTCTTTTGAGCTTTTCATCGAGGCCGAAAGCTGCAGAAGCAGCCCAGGACATTTGCGACTCATTTGGATAAGATGTCATAGGTGAGTCTACTGCACGATAATGATATTTAAAGTTCGAAATGGTGACTTTGACATCGATGACACGTCCTCCAGCAGAAGGCCTTCCGAATTCGATGAAAACATCTCAAATCACTTTAAAAGGAGAACGGTCGGCAAACTAGTCGTGAATCGACGGAAAAATGAACTGCGATCATAAATAATTCTCAAACCCCTTCATTCAATGAGATTTATTCACGAGCTCAAAGAAAAAAAACAAAGAAAATTTCCTTCAATTTGCTTCTTAGCATCTCACCCGCGATCGAGCAACACACGGTTATAAACAGCGATTTTTATATCGAATTGTCATGGGAGTTGAGAAATGGTGCATGTACATCAATATTAATCTAATTTAAGAGCGTGCGCAGCGCGGCTGTGGTACCCTGTAGTCGGGGAAGGTCCAATAAATAAATGGGGAATAAATAATTACTTTCTCACTCGTTGCATGAAAATTGTCTTCTTTTTGATCAATTTCGAATCGCTGATCTTTGTTCAAGGAAAACAATTGATCGATTTCATTCGACACTCCGATGTTCTTTTTCATAGTTCGATTATTGCTAAGATCGAGGCAGTATCAAGTATTAGTATCAAGGAGAATCACTCCGTAAAGAAGCCTCAGCAGAGTCTCCAGTTGTGACAGTGATCTATCAGTCAATAAACACTGCGTACAATACACACTAGCGTAGAACAAAAACTGACTGTCTGAATGCTCTCTGTCTCGAGCTGACCCGGAGGAAATCTGAATGTGATCTCGCGATGATCAATGATCTCTGGCACGTGATACGTGTTCCCCTCGTTCCGTGCTAGATGGCGGTCGAGAGCGACTCGCACATTTTCTCGCACACATCTCTATTCCATCAAAATAAACAAAATCATGGGCGACATCAATATCAAACTTTCGTTGCAATCATTCGAGGACATCACGTCTTAAAATTACGTTTTGCTTGGAATTAGAGCTAATCAGAATGAGATTATACGAATCGTAACATTGCAAATGCTTGTAAAATCCATAAACTAAACTGGAAACAATACTGTCCATATCGGACAATTCATTGACGATAATTAACCATTTCGGTTTATCGGAATTCCAAATCGTTTTTCAAGAGGAAATGAAATCATTAAATGAAATAATTGTACTCTTATTATTTGAATTTTTAAAAACTAATCAGAAAAAAATATTTATTGAAAAAATCTTTTCGCTCGACAAAAATTCAGATTTGAGCAAGAAAAAATAGAAAAAAAAGTTCGATCGCTCTCGACTCAATATTGATTGGAATTTGAATTAGAGGTCGAATTCGATTTCACTGAGAGAAATTTTCTGTATTTTTATATCGATTAATTAATTTTCTATCAATTAAAATTTGGGGAAATTTTTCGACACGAAATTTTTATCGATTCCGTTTATAGGAACAATTAAATCATTTTCCCTATTGATCAATCGCAATTATCAAATGAGATGCGTACGATATAAATTATCTTGATCGATTTTTAAACAAAAACAGATTTCTTTTATCGGGAAAATAATTTTACAAAATACCAGCAACGATTTCACTGAGTTTTAATTCAATTAAATCTGTTTTGATGCGATATCACACTATCGAATTGATTTCCCCAAATTAGCGTCAACAGCAAATTGATTCAATTGATGCAGTTAAACAAATTTCATTATTTGGAATTATTTATTAATATCACAATTTACTATTGGCGATCAATCGATTAAATGTCGACAAAAATTTGATTTTATTTTTTCAAATAATTTTTCGTCGACTTTCAACAAAAAATATTTTCTTTTAACTCACAAAACAAAAGCAAAGATTGGAGTGGCGGACTCCAGGAAATACACCAAAGCCGAGAGTCAAGCCGAACCTTTTTCCAAAGAAAATTAGGATTAGTGTTTGATGGGACTGGGAGGGCATTGTGCGCTGGAAAAGAATGCCAAAGTCAACAAAGAACTCTAAATTACCCAGCTACAATGCGTGAATGAGGCAATTCGACTAAATAGATTTGCACAATATGGCCAAACAATATACATTCATGACAACACCAGACCACATGCTGCACAAGTCTTCAAAGCCACACTTCAAGAGCTCGAATTTCAGATCCTTTAATCTCCGCCGTATTCTCCGGACCTTGCACAAACCGATAACCATTTTTCCGCTGTGTTACCTTCAATAACAAAGAGGTTCTTAAAAACTGGCTCAACAACTTATTTAACACCAAACCAGGTGATTTTTGCCTAGACGGCATCAACAAATTAGTCGAGAGGTAGAAAGAGATTGTAAATAGCAACGGCGAATATATAATTGATTAACTTATTGATATAATTATTGTTTTTGGTTTAAAAAGTCTTCTGTAAAAACGCGAAGAACTTATTACCCAACCTAATATATTGCTATTGGAATAAAACAGTCTCCAAAATCATGGAGTTCGATGTCATTTTTTTATCTTACGGAAAAGAAAAACATTTTTAAAAATGCGAAATCTTTTTGAGTGTAAATATAAGCATTATATAACCTTTACATTGGTGCGAAACACTAATTGAGTCATATCCATAGGAAGTTTACTTTAGTAATATTTAATATCCGGTTAGTTCAAACAGCATTCTTTTCATGTAATCGAAAATTTCCAAATTGCCAGATCATTCAAATTCATTTCAAATCCAACGAAACAAAGGTTTAATATCTAAATAATCTATTAATGTTGTACGGAAAGTGTCCAAAATGTAATTAAATATTAAATATTTAAGTTGATATTTGTTAATGCAAAACAATTATAGTAATTATTAATAACTATCTGTAAAAGAACTATTTTAATTTAGTGTTTCTTATCAATTTGTAACAAGCTATTGGAGCAATGAATACGGTCAAGTTAAGAAAGTTATGAATCATTGTGATTCTTGATCAAAAATCTGCCGAACCCGCGAGTGGAGCATCAACATGAGCAATTATCAAGTAGTAAAGTGTAGTAAGAACTCTAGAGTAACGTGGTCGTTTACTATTTAATTAACATGAAAAACAAAAGAGAAGTAATTTTATAAAAATATAATTGTTAATCAAAAAAATAAATAATATCAAAATATAAATAAAATCAAATTCAACTTAACACAATATTTTAAGGTATGGAGTGGGATACAACATCCTCACTACCAGAGATTTTGAAAAAAAAGAAAATCAAAGATTTTGAACTTCTTTATAGCGTTGTTTGGTTTTTATGATAATGACGATTTTCGAATTGTAAATTTTTGCACTTTTATAGTTTTAGAGGGGCTAAACCTCAATTCATGATTGTTAAAGTCCAGACGTGATACTCTAATTAAAATGAGTCAGCTTTAATCAATACTTTTATCTTCTCTTTTCCTTTTTAACCATTCTACTTTATATATAATTTTTGTGTTTCTTTTCTAAATTTCTTTCTCTTTTTATACGGTATTTCTATTTAAAAACGTCCTGTATTTATAAAATAAATTTATTATTTTCGTTTCTCATACAATTCTTTTTTTTCTATTCTTACTATTTATATTTGTAATATTTAATTCGTTATCTTATTAATAAATTTTCAACAAATAAGTTTAGGTTAGATTAAGCAAAATCTTTTTTATTTTACTAATTAAAACCAATTTTATTAATATGTTATTTTCAATTCCACACTTATTTAAGCAATATTGGATATTTGACCATAGTAGATTGGGTAACAAGGTTGTGTAATGAGTCTGCCGAGGAAATTATTTGGCAAATAGGTTGTGAATGTTCAGAATTTTGACCACCAAAACGTTTCTACTCTAACAATATAGCTGATTATAGAAATACCACAAAGAAATTTGCATTTCGCAAAAGTAATTTATTATTTTTTTAATTTAAAAGTTTAAAAAAAAGTAAATAAATAGAAAAGTTTAAAATTAAAAATTAAAATATTTTTTATGTTAATTAAAAATGATATAATAAACGAAAACCATTAAAAATTAAATACTAATTTAAAAATAAAAATATGTTTTTTAATGTGTCTATTAAATATCTTAAAATTAAAAATAATATAATTAAGAGAACCATTAAAAATTAAATACTTATTTATAATTAAAAATATTTTTACAGCCATAACAATTTTATTTTATTTTATATATTTTAATAGAAGTTATGCAACAATTTAAAATAAATTTTTAGTTTTCATGTAAAAATTATTTTATAAATTAAAGTTTAAAATTTAGCAAATTTGCAAAATTTAATGGAAATAAAATTTAATAGAATAATTTTTGGAAAAATAATTGAATTAACAAGAAATTTTTTTAAATATGTGCATTGTTGTTCTAAAAAATTTTTGGTGTGTTGAATCTGATAATAATGAAAGTGACATAAATGCTACTTACAAGGATAAATACAAAAAAAATAAATAAAAATTATTGGAAGGAATTTTGAATTGTACGAATCGAGTAAAAGAAGATAATTTGAAAAATCCAATTTTATTTACTATTCAAATTTATATCAAATAATGATTATTTGGTATAAAATATAAATATTTAAGAGAATCCAGAATATGTTTCAGTAATTAAGAACACCCACATGTACAAAATAAAATTATTATTCAAATAACTCAAGAATAAAAATATTTTTTGTAAAATAATTTTCTTTAAACAAACCATTAAATTTCAAAACAACATTTTATTAACATTAATGACATAATTTATTTATATTTGCTGTTAAAAGTTTTGAAATATTAAAAAATATTTTATCGAATATTTACCGAAAAATTTTAATTTACTGATTATGGGGAATTCAACTGAGATAAATTGGATCCTAAGTCAACCTCCTGGAATGAGAATGTCAAAAATATATTTTATAACAGATAAAATATTCTTTCATGAATTTTAAATTGTTTTTTAAGTATTATTATTAATTAATGTAATATATTAGGTTGGGGAAAAAGAAATCCATTATTTTGGTGTGAAATTCAAAACTTTATTTAACATGTTTCGGACTATCCTCTTTGATTCAAATATGCACCGTTTGTTGTATAATTAGTTGCCATTTTGAAGGTACATTCATAATGCCTCTCTCGTAGAAATCTTGGTCCTTATTGGCGAAAAACTGTAGTAATCGATTTTCACAATCTTCTATTGACCCCAATTTCTTATCACTCAGGAAATTTTGCAATGCGAGAAAAAGGTGGTAATCGCTTGGTGCCAGGTCCTGACTATATGTTGGATGCATTAAACTTCCCAACCAAGCTCCCTGAGTTTCTGGGGAGTCACTACAGACGTATGTGGTCTGGCGTTGTCGTGATGGAACACAACACCTCTTCTGTTGGCCAATTCTGGTCGTTTCTCATCAATTGCTATCTTCAAACGGTTCAGTTGTTGACAATACAGATCTGAATTAGTGTTTGGCTATACGGAAGCAACTCATAATAAATGATTCCTTTCCAGTCCCACCAAATACACAGTAGAACCTTCCTGTCCGTTAGTCCTGGTTTGGCGACCGTTTGAGGTGCTTCGCCGTGCTTTGATCACGATCGTTTTTGTACATTATTGTCGTATGTGACCCATTTCTTATCCCCAGTAACGATCCGTTTAAGAAATGGGTCGATTTCATTTCGTTTGGCCAAGGCTTCGCAGATGGAAATTCGATCCATCATGTTTTTTGGTGTTAATTGGTGTAGAACCCAAACATCAAGTTTCTTTTTGAATCCTGCTTTGCCCAAATCGTTTAAAAGCGTTTTTTGATCGAAATTCAGCTCCTGTGCTATGCTACGACTACTAACATACCGGTCAACTTCGATCATTGCCGAGATTTTATTGACATTTTCAACGATAGGCCTGCCTGTGCGAGGTGCATCTTTAACATCAAAAATGCCACCACGGAATCGACGAAACCAAAATTGCGTGTAATTAACTGTTACAGTATTGGCACCATAAACACCATTCACAATAACAGTGGCCTGGCTTGCATTTTCGCCTTTATCGAATAAAAACTGTAAAATGTACCAAATTTTTTCTTTGTTGACATCCATTTTTAACACCCTGCAACTCAGAACTGAATAAAAAACAGCAAAAAAATTTTTGTGAAATTACTGTGAAATGTTACCTTGACAAAGAGCATAAATTTGAAATTGTTTGATCGATAAATAAGGAATTAAAATAATGGATTAAAATAACGGATTACTTTTTCCCCAACCTAATATTTTTTTTATTTTATTATCGTAAATTTAAACCGATCATCACGAACCAGGGCCTCTACCATAAAAAAGCTTTGGAAATTTTCGGCTTTTGGATGGCCGAATACTTTTGTTGCCAGTGATGGCTGGCTCTCAAAATTCAAAAAACGTCACGGTATTCGAACCTTGACTCTTTCATGAGAAAATCTTTCGTTTTATTCTTCAATCGTTCAACAACAAAAGTATTCGGCCATCCAAAAGCCGAAAATTTCCAAAGCTTTTTTATGGTAGAGGCCCTGGTTCCTTAAAAATAGTGTTTAAAACATCATCAAACTAATTAAATTTTATTTTTAAAGTCGTAGCATAGTTTTAAAGCTGCACAATATATACATACACCTGTTTGAAAAGACAAAACATTATAATTTTAACCTGTGTATTCGATTGAAATTACAATGAAGAACATACAACTGTCAACGGAGGAAATCTTGGTTGATGTTACAAGAAATTAATTTAATAGAGTAAACCATAGTGGGATAATACAGTATGTATACGAGAAGGTTCTACGTCAAAACATCGCCAACAAAAATGTCGCGGTCAAAATGTCGTGGCCATAATGTCGCAAACAAAAATATCGCGGATATAAAATGTTTAAAACCTTAATAAATAAAAATTAGTATTTTTACTTAAAATAAATTAAAAGTAAGATATGAATTATAAAAACATAGTAGTAAAACAAATAATAATAAATAAAAATTGTGGAAATAGGGGACTTTAACGCATATTCCTCATTTGCGGTTGACCAATCCAAGTATCTTCAAAATAAAATATTATTGGATTAAATAAAACTTCATTTTCAGAGTAATATTCTAATCCACATAATGTTTCAAATGCCATAATGACAGTTTTCAGGTACAAAGGCAATTCCTGCAAACATTCGTACCTGTAATGAAAGCATTGGATTGATCTTATATTCATGTAAAGTTTGTGGACAATTTTTAATACATCTCCCCCAACATTACGTGAAATGAAAAAACAACAACGTATTTTTGCCAAAGAAAATGTTTTACCAAAAGCATCAATAGCCCTCATTTCATAATCACACATAATAGATCTTGGACATAACCTTTTTCTCAAAATTATAAAGACAGTTAATACATATATACATGTTTCTTCCCTTTTGTTAGAGAGTAAAAGAAAAACGGATGGTAGTACATTATTATACTTTATTCCGTGAATTGCATACAATCGATGGAATAAATGGGGTGCTGCTTTAAATGTACCGTCAACATACCAATGTTCATATTCCAATAAAAGATCCAAATTTTTTGATGATTAATAAATTAGAATACGGTTATTTGAATCAATATTGTCATAAAGTAAAAGGATTCATTATTAAATGTTACATGTATGGAGCAACAATTCTCAAATCGCTCAAACACAGTGAGTTTACCGGAAATTGCTGTGTTTGATATCTTTTTCTTCGTATCATCCTGCTCATCAGTTTTGTGGATGGTAAATGTGCAGCAATCACTGAATGAACTAAAATGAACATCTCCGCTATCATTTGTCAAGTTGTATTCCGGGTATTTATTGCTTGATAATTTGCATAATTATATTTTGTTAAAAAACTTAATAAAAATACAAGATTTTAAATGAATAAAAATGTTTAATAATAAGATAAATTATTTTTTACGACATTTTTTGCGACATTTCGATTCGCGATATTTTTGTTCGCGACCTTTTGTACCCACGACATATCGACTATGCGATATTTTTCTTTGCCACATTATGACCGCAATATTTTTACGTGCTACGATACGAGAATACATAGATGAATACAGCCTTTTGCATAAACATACAGGGGAAATGGTTTTTAAAGCACAAAGAATAAATTGACCAATCACATAATTTTTGTTATAACTTGCCTTTTACGTAATTTTCCAATGCAAAATTTGACTGAAAACGATGATGCTTTATAACTAATACAGTTTTAGCATCTGTTATCTCATTGGTAATTTGGCTGAGGCCCGGTTTCATCTTATTTTGCTCCAGTTTATCAGAAATTCGCCTGTTTGAGAACATTTTCCCTGCACCAAATCAAATTGCAAGATTATTTTCGATTGCACATAGAAAGAGACCACTACCGTCTGCATATAGCACGAACAAAATAGATGATTTTGTCAAGCACATTCTGTGGTGCGGTTGATAAAAATGATTCTCTTTGTAATATCTCCCGATATTTTTTCTGTATGGTTGTTTGTTCATTGTCTATGGTGTGTTTGAAATTTTTTGTGAGTGTTTTGTCCTGTACAGTTTTGTTTGATGGTGAATGTGTGTAACTGTATGTTCATTGTTTCATTATTTTTAATTTATTATAATTTTTTTAAATCACGGTTCCTTTATTTTGTGTCGATGGAATAAAAGTCGATAAATCTACTCAGAGTTCTCATTTAAAAATGTGGCTTAATCCTGAAGTACAATCACCATATTCACTTTACTCAAGTCTCACTGATGAATAGCATAATCATAAATAGCAATTTACTAAAGCGTTTGACATTATTGGAAGATGAGGATATTAAAGAAATCCTTCAACGACATTAAAGCCGAAAAATTTAATTTTTCAAAGGACATTAACGAATAATGTGTTGAAGTCAGTTCATGCGATAAATCTAAGTAGGAGAAAAATGTTCCTT
>MQRK01228874.1:7304-32547 GCA_001938485.1 Girardia tigrina
GTTGACAACATGGGGGGATATTTTGATTAAAAATAAAATGTTATTATTTAAAAAAAATCGATTTACATTTTACTTTAATTTTGACCCGTTTCATATCGAACAACCTAATATAAATTAAAGAAGATTTACCAAAAGATTTTCTAAATACAGTAGATTTCGCTTATAGAGAACTTGCTTAAAGAGAATAAAATCGGGTTAAGAGAACTTTTTGGTTTTTTTTAACTTTTGGAACTTTTTTTTTAAAAAAATAAATGTGTTGATTAGTAAATTTTTTTTGATATTTTTTTAAAAATTATCCTTATAAAAAAGTATCTGTTAAAGAGAAATATCGGTTATAGAGAACATTTTTTCAAGTCCCAAAAATATTCTCTTTAAGCGCTATCTACTGCATTTAAAAATTATATTTATAATTTGATTTATGTTCTACAATATTGTTGAATAAATGAGAGAACATTAAAATGCAATTAACAATTGTTTAAAAATGTGATATTAGAAATTTCAACATCGCATCATATTTTTTATGTATATAAACATATTTCAAAATATTTTCTAAAAAATTATTTCTTTTCTTTGTCAATTAATCACAAAAGTACATAAAATCCACTCTTTTTTGTACGGTTTTATATTATAAATAATTTTTGTGTAAAAATAATATTTATTATTAAATTTTAAATAAAATATTTTTTATTAAATTCTGAATAATGCAGAAAACATTACAAAAATATTATCGAAGACGCTACACCTACACATGACAAAGCGCATTCGCGTGGGTCACAACAACAATCTCGGCTGAGGGATGACACAAATGGGTTAATGGCCAATTAAATTAATAGCGGAATAAATTTTGATTAATTTTATTAATCATTTTTCTAAATTTCAAAAATTAAAATAAAGTTTTGCGATTGAATTAAATTTCCAAAAATATTTAATGAATAAATAATTTTTATTTAATATATTTATTAATTATTTAATGGTATTCATATTTATTATTACTATTATTATTGTTTTTATTGTCAAAGCCATGATAATTATTTATACAATTACTAACAGAAGTGTGAATAAAATTTTAGGAATAGAAATACTTCATGGATTATCTGTTGTTATAACGAGTCTCAAAAAATCATTTTATTCCACTCAAATATAAACAGACCAGAATCCCGGGCAATTTTCACTTCGGATAAACAATGTTATTTAATCCACCACACTCTCCCTGTCTTTAAGACACAAACAGGCACTGCTTGAGTAGGGGGGACTCGATCGACGCTACGTATCGGGGTGCCTGTACATACACAGTCTTCGAATCGCTCTGGGTGGCAAGTTATCTTTGCTGGCGTCCTGCAGGGAGTTCTCCACGCTCTTAGAGTAAGTTTTTCTTCTCGGTTGCTGATGTCATTCATTACTCGCGAATTTACAGCGTTTTCGTATTCATCTTGCTCTATATCGTATTTAGTTGATGTAGATGGAACCATCTGCACGTGACTAACATGATATGGTCTGTCGGTGACCTCTACTTGATGGGGAAGGTTCAACACTGTAGCGGTTGCTCGCATCCATTCACGAGTATGGCGCTACTGGTTTTACGAAAAACCTCGTCTACTATTTTAAATTGGCTTGGATGCACCTCTTGCCCCCCGCTTGAATTGCCTAACTCGAACACCCTCGGTAGTAATAACCTCCTCTTCTGGGCAAAGACTGTTGAGGCAGGGATAAGACCATTTGCATATGGGGTTGCATTGCAGTATAGTTGCTTTATACCATGAAACCATCTAACCCACCGGTCGATTTCTCTTGGCTACCATTCCTTTAATCACTCTGAGGCATCGCTCCACTATTCCGTAACCGCGGGGGTAGTTCACGCACCTAAAATAGGCCTCGAAAACTACTTGTTCACATAGCTTCAACACAACGGAGCCCCTGAGTCTATTGTAATTATCAAATAATACCTCTTCTGGTGAACTGAACTCGTTCCAGATGCTACTCATAACCGAAAAAAATTCTGCTTCACTCTCTGATATGATTTGTTGCCAATCTGTAAATCTTCCCGGGTCGCAGTCCACCATGGTAACAAACCTCGTTGCCCCCACGTGCATCACATCCCCTGCCAGTCGATTCCACGTTTTCTTTACTCCGAGGTCGCTTTTTTGCCACTGTGATGGCGATCGGTCAATCGACAGGCACCGCTCACACTTCCGGATGATTACTTTGATTCGAACTTCTGACACTTTTCCCAGTCAGCAAATCTTTCTTGCCAAGAACAACGATCGCCTCACTTCAAAAAGATGCCTTTCTTGAAGTTGTTTAAGGCCGTCAACGGCTCTCTGCTATATTCCGACCGTTACTGACACTGCCACTGACGGGCGTTTGACCAATGTCCACCAGTGGTTTGGGACTCAAGTAAGCGCATATTCTTTCTTTTCCTCTAACCGACAACCGTTACGGTGATGCTCATTTTTTCTTCCTCGACGACTTTTTTGAATAGACTGACTCTTAACCTGATCGAAATTTCACTGAGTGCCTGAGATCTAATCGGTTCGCATCCTGAGGGCACTGACAAGAGCCATTTGCTGACCGTTGCGGTCAGCTCCCGGATTCCCTACATTACTGCTTCTATTTCAGCCAAATTAATATGATTGTTTTCTTCCTTTTGATGCCACTATCAGGAGTTTTCCATGTCCATTCCGTCTATCTCAACTTTTGATTTTAAATATTTCCTTATTTTAGAAATTCTTTATAAAAATTAATTGGTTCAAAAATTTTAAGAGTGAGCCTGTCTTTCACAAATTTTATGATATTTTATTTCATAAATGGTTGAATAATTGATAGTAATATTCTGAGGATTAACTTTATGATGAATAGAATAATTTAAATAGCAGATAGTCTTGTGTCGCGACAATCCTTTGGTGACAACACTTTTGTGGGCTCTGAGCCCCCAGTCGTATTCAGAGTTAAGCAACATCTCTTATTTTCTCATTGCGACTTCTCGATAAATATGCGGGACAGTTGGACGCGCCTCCTCCCTCTACATCTGTAAATAGTGTAGAGTTCGGAGCGCCATCACGTTCAATTGACCAAGACAGGCGATAAGTCCCACGGTCTGGTTAGTGTCGATAGGGAATGAAAATATTATGTACAGTTTATACACTGTACTTCGTTTTATTGGTTTCTCCCATGCAGTATTTACAATTATTGTAATTTACAGTTGAATGCATAAGATATATGTCTTTCACCGTAACCATTCATTCTGTTACGTTCCTGTCACACTACCTCATGAGTTTACTACGAGTGGTTCGGTTTCGACCGTCATCCTTCTATTTACATGGCCGTTGTTTTATATAGTCCATTTCTCAAAACTAAACACCCAGCAATATTTTACATGAAACTACTCTTCAATAAGTGATACCTTTATAATTAACTTTGATAAATTATAATTTTCCTCAACATTTATATACACCCGAGACATAATTTTAGTAGTTCAACTCACATTTATTTTAAGTGTCACAACTCTCCGATGTTTGATATGACAACGTCTCTTACTTAACCCTTAGAGGATCCCTGGGGTCAGTGTATGACCCCCAAGGATATTTTAAAAGGGTATTGCCCAAAAATCGAATATTGCTCGGCTCTGGTTTTCTGTGACATTTTTTGTGACATAAAGAAGAAAAAAAATCTGGCTGATAATGCCGAATTTATTTTATTTGTATGATGAGAGAGTTATGTTTATAAAAATATCGCACTTAGGTTACATGGGGTCACACCCTGACCCCTGGTTATAATTTAATGCATTATAAACATATCTAACTAATCAAATTATGATTCATTCATGCGAATATTTACAGTTATTTATTAAAGAAACTGCAATAAGGCGCTGCTTATCTTCAATTAGGATTAGTTAATCAAGTCACCAAGCATTACTCATCTTCAGGACTCTGGTATTTTAATCGTTCAAAATTTGAGCCCTATTCGAAATACGGCTATCTTACCTTATTCGCAATTTGTAACTTTTCATTTACTTACATTGTCTATTGATTTATTTCAATCAATGAATCGGATTAAAAGGCAAGCTGCGATCACTGCCACCCATAAGCTCTATGTTGAAGAGCTGTATAAAGATGACGATGAAGATTCCATGGAGAATGAGAGTAGCGAAAGTGAAGAAGACACGGATCTTCCAGAAAATGAGATTCATGAAGTCGTAAATGGTGCTGAAAGTGAGTGTGATGCTGCAGAAAGTGGAGATAACAATGATGAAACTTCCCAACCTGAACAGACGCTAGTCAGCAAAAATGGAGAGGTGTGGAGTAGAGAGCCGCCGACAATGACTCATAACATTATGCATGTCAAATATGGGCCAACTGCTGAAGCCAAAAGAATGATTACTGGCATATCAGACGCATTCGGTTTGTTTGTAACAAAAGAATGATTGAAACCATTGTCAAACATACGAATTAAGAGGGTCTGAAAACGAGGAATATTTGGAATTTGACAACCTATGATGAAATACAAACGTTTATTGGTATATCCATTTCCGCTGGAGTATTCGCTCCAATTATGAGTCACTTCTGAGCCTTTGGAGCACAGAAATGGGCCGCTCTATTTTCGTAAAACTATGTCGTTGAAAAGATTCAAACAACTCAATGCAATGTTGCGATTTGATGACAAGGATACCAGGAGTTTTCGTCGCCGAAATGACAAATTTGCACCCATAAGAGATGTTTTTGACCTATTTGTCAAACAGCTGCCAAAATATTATAAGCCCTCTCATTCTGTAACAATTGATGAACAATTGGTTTCTTTTAGAGGGCGATGTGTTTTCAAACAATGTATGCCAATGAAGCCATCGAAATATGGCTTAAATTTTTTTTCAATATGTTGCAATGATACAAGCTTTGTGTGTGGAATGAAACCTTATTTGGGTAAAGAAGGAAATGAAGTAGCAACAAATCTTGCGCAAAAGGTTGTCGAAGACCTCATAGCACCTCTGACAAATTCAGGAAGAAATCTCACAACAGATAATTTCTACACAAGCCTAACTCTAGTGAGGGACTTGAAAAGAAAAGGCATCAGCTTTGTGGGCACTATTAGAAATCAAAACCGAGAGATCCCTCCAGCTGCTTTGGAAGTCAAGGAAAGAGGTATTGACTCGAGTCATTTTTCTACAAACCAGAAGCAACATTGGTACCCTTTATGCCAGTTGAATGACGCTTATTTATTTCAGTCTGTCTTTTACATGTAATGTATATCCATATGAACGGTACTTTGATTTTAGCTATATTAGGTGAATTGCATATTGTACACATTGTGTTGTCAATAGAGTCTACTTATTCCAGTTTTTCTTTTTACTTACAATTAATGGAAAGTAGTACACTGGTGTAATTCAAATATAGTTGTCATAGTCTGTTATAAAAATCATGGAAAAATACGGTGGGGTCAGCATATTACCCCAAGGGTCCCAAACGTAACTTTTTTTCGGGTAAATTAGACTTTTCAGGGATAATATCGGGTAGTTTTTGAAAATATTATTTACGATTCTTGAAAAAAATTAAGAATTCGAATTCGGTTGATTGTGTATAGAAGAACTTTAAACGAAATCTTTTCTCTAAATTATTTTACAGATCAATATTCTCTATCAATTACAGCAGTCTTACATATCTAATAAAGCACATTCTTTAGTAGATTAAAATTTCTGCAGATGCTCTGATTAAATTCTTTCCTTTACGATACTGTTTATCGAGGTATTTCTTTAGAAATTCCAGAAATTCGTTGATCAACATTTTGCTCAAGGAGCAATAAATTTTAGATTTATATGTACATCGTTGCATGGGCTATATTGTAAAAGCAACCTAAAGTCCTGATATTATGCACTTGAGGTTGCTTTTACTTAAAAAAAATGACAAAATAAACTAAACAAAAACTCAGATGTTTAGATGATATTTACACAACGTCCGATACAAAATAAATAACCGTTCAGTATGATTGTGATGGAAATAAAGGAACAACTGGGGTTCATGGGTTTACACTGGCACGAGATCGTATATTTACCTTCAAATGACGTCGGATATGTCTTAGATCGCGATATTAATTTGCTGGAATGTTATCGGTGTTCTGTAGACGATCTGATGGATTGTTTCCGTTTTTTTGAAATCCTTTTGACGATTAATAGAGGTAAAATCCAGATATACACTCTTGAAAATTAGAATTGTTCGGTAATTTGATGAGAATTATTTTTCAATATCTTTATTGATTTTTATATTATTATATTATATTATTATTATAATTATATTATAAGTACATATTATATTATAATTATATTATTATAATATTATTATTATAATTCATCATTTCTTTCGTGACAATACGGCATTTTAGATCTTGTTTTACCAGCACCAACAGGAATATTTGCTTCCGAATGAGACGAGTTAAGGATAAGAGAAACGTGAACAACAAAAATTATCATCACAACAACATTCAAATAACATACACAAAAAATGTACATTAATATGCGACACTATGGTGTCTGAAGTAGTGGGTACACTACATATATAAACGGACTCTCTACATTCATATACGCGTACTCATGAAATAATAACTAATCTCGCCACGGGTTTCTATCGGTGTACTCCTCTCCTCGTTCTCTATCGTCGTAAAGATTCTCGCCTTTTGACTAATAGTACGTTTGAGAGACATTATAATCTTTCTCAGTTGAACTTCGCAACTAATTACATGAATGCGGTGCGATATGGGAGGAACTGTACAGGGGATCTCTACAAGAATTCAATACAGGGCTCGAAGCTGGAATCCGATGTATAATTCGGGGTAACTATATATTATAATGGAGCGAATCAACGTTCTCGACGCCGCAATTAGATGCCGCAATTCGACGCGATATATAAGGTTTTCTAAATTGAGTTCTTAATTGTTTTTATTATTAGTTGATGAGTTATTCCAATCGATGTGTTGAAAACCACTCATACTGTAATAAAATTGAAATAAAACTTGGCATAAAATTACGTTAATGTGGCAGAGAAATACAGTGACTGTAACTAAGGAAAGTTATGTCATTAAGATTTATATGAGTAAAATACCATTAGAAAATGAAAACTAAAATTATTATAAAAAAATATTGATTCAATAATTCAAACATATATATATATATTAAGTTGAGGAATAAGTTCCCGCCGTTTTTTGAATTTTTAATCAATTTAATATTTAAACCAAATTTTTTGATGTAATGTTATATGTTATTTGAAAGCTATTGTTTTGCTCTAAAAAATGGTGTATTTTGTTTTTTTATTCAGATTAATTTTTGTCGATTTTTATGCCATTGAAATGGAGTGTCAAGTGAACAAAAATGAGCATTTCCGACACCATCTATTGTTTGCGTATAATCGAGGTGCCAAAGCGTCAGACGCTGCCCGAGAGCTTTGTGCTGTATACAGAGAAGGTGCTATAGCTGATAGAACCGCTCGTGATTGGTTTGCAAAATTTAAAATTGGCAATTTTTATCTCAAGGATGCACCTCATTCAAGACGATCAAATGAATTCGATGAAGAGCGTTTGAACAAACTTTTGCATGAAGACGCGCATCAAACCACTCGAGAATTGGCGGAACAAATGGATTGTGATAAAAAACTGTCGTGAATCACCTGAAATCAATGGGAAAAGTTCAAAAAATGGGAGCTTAGGTCCCACATCTTTTGACCGAAAACAACAAAAACCAGCGATCCACAATTTCGGCGAGTTTGCTTGCCCGTCATCGCTCTACTCACAGTCATAGGCAACAATTTCTTTATCGAATTGTAGCGGGTGATGAAAAATGGTGCCTGTACGTCAACATGAAACAGCACAAAGAATGGCGTAGCCGAGAAGAACAATCGACACCGCGAGCAAAACAGGATCTTCATCCACGAAAGACAATGCTATGCGTTTGGTGGGGTTGGGAAGGGATTATTCATTATGAATTGCTTCCTCGAAACCAAACAGTGAACACAGAACTTTATGTTCAACAGCTGCATAGACTCAACGCCGCTATAAGACAAAAACATCCGGATCGACAACATGGTGTTATTTTGCAATACGACAATGCACGTCCTCATATTGCCAGAATGACAAAAGAAGCCATTCAAACGCTTGGTTGGGAAGTGTCACCGCACCCTCCGTATTCACCTTACTTGGCTCCATCTGATTTTCATCTTTTCCGTTCGCTTTCTAACGCTTTGCGTGGTGTTTCGTTCAACAATGATGGAGAACTGCAAGTTTGGTTGGCTGAATTCTTCGAGTCAAGACCGGGCGATTTCTACAAAAGAGGCATTGAAAACCTCGTTGAACGTTGGGGAGAAGTCGTGAAC
Organism: Girardia tigrina; assembly: GCA_001938485.1. Classification (NCBI taxonomy): domain Eukaryota; kingdom Metazoa; phylum Platyhelminthes; order Tricladida; family Dugesiidae; genus Girardia; species Girardia tigrina. The sequence continues at coordinate 15,650 of MQRK01228874.1, forward strand.
AATGGCGGAGATTATATTTGTGATTAATTTGTAGTAACTCTTTTGTTAAAAAATAAAATTTTAATTTTTCAAAAAACAGCGGGAACTTATTCCTCAACCCAATAACTAAAAATTTAGATTAATAAAATCTTCATGAAATATGTTGTCAATGGTTTCCTGGAAATTTTCGATTCCACGAAATGTCGTGTTAATCAACATGGAATTCTCGAAATCTCGTAACGGCTTGAATTCTAATTCGATCGTAATAAGCAGCTGAGATGCACCAGAGATTTTTTCAAAATTCGGTGTCAATAAGACACGCTATCGAAATGTCTTCTCAAAGTATTTTCGTTAAATGTCGATTCAAAAATGCTTTTTAATGCTGTTCTACAAATTGTTGTCGTCTTTTTTTGATTGATAGTAGGTCTAATAAGGTTGATTTGCAACACACTGCCGAGATACATGTAACTCTGAGCGCGCCTCCAATCTCTCTACAGATACTCACGCTGCCTCGCAATAGAAAAGGACAGAGAAAATCGGCTGAGTAAATTAGTTAACAAAACAAATTTTTATTTTTAGCAACTGGATTGAATCATGGTAAATTTTATTAATTGGTCTTTGTTAGTTAATTAATTTTTCTTACTATTTCAGGGGTCATTATCTTTGCAAGGGTATGCTGGATTCCAATATGTACTACATATATGAGCAGACCTCGTCGATATCTATCGAGAGAGGGTTGGTCCGATGGTTGATTTGACTTACAAGTAATATTCGGGAATGATTTTGTAATTTTATAATTAATTATAAATTTCAGCGTCGACTTGATCACAAGTCGGCGAGGCTCCAGATCACAGGTTAATACTATAAAGGGTCTCACGCGAGCAACCAACTAGGGCATCGAGATACTGGAACTATTGCTTGTTGTAGTGCTTTAAAACATGTGTTTTTACTCCGAAACTTTTGTTTTGTATTTTAATCGTTATTATGTTTTGTTAAAATAAATTTATGAACACTTTCCCCAGATTAACCCCGTATGCACAACAACACTTGTCTCGATATATTGATAATATCCCTCAGAGGTACTCTGTGCGGGTTGTTGTTCAAAAGATAAGGGGAGAGGGTTGAAATTTGAACAGCGATGCAAATCTATGATCCGTGCCCATTTAAGCAACATGAGCATTTAGACGAACAGAGTTATACTGATGATAAATATTTCTTAGACATATATAATATTCTTTGGTGTGTGAAATGAACATTTATGAGTCTCGATCAAACTATGTATAAAGCGAAACCATTGGTTCGAGATAAATAATATAAATTTTGGACGTTATGAAGAGTTGTGGGTCAGATCATTTTGAGTTTCAGGGAGTTGCTCGCCGGTTCTTGCACATCATTATTTATGAGACACGCCATCTCTTGAGTTGATATATGCATATATATTAACCGATTAGAATTTAATACAAGTGAATTTTATGAATTATGAAGACTTTGTGAAGGTGATGCGGGTCGCGCCGTGAGATCACTTTGAGTCATTATCATTGTAGATATCTGTAATGTGGGGAAACTATGAGCAATCGATATCTTGTAAAATTTACCCCGATTGGATGGCGCTCAGAAATTCAATGGGCCGCCATCAAACCCGCGCATTGCTGTCGGTTGTTGATCTTTCAATTTCCGTTTCCGCTTGTTCAGTTGTTCGCTTCGACTCATTTCGCGTTTTCGGGAAATGCGTACTGTCCTTCGGGCCGTACATGATGTAAATATTATCTGAGAGAGAATTGGTGATCGATTTCTTCCACTCTGGCCGATTACTGACGACGGTTTTCGGGGATTTTTGCTGGACCGGAGCCGGCGATCGATCGATCATCGATTTGATATGGAAACAGATCTTGCAGTAGACATAATTATCTTTATGAAAAAAACCAGTGGTATTTATCGACACTGATTCGCCAATATTCTTCGGTCCAATGAAGCGGTTTGATTCGCAATTCATTGAGAAATGAATCGTTTCTTTTAATTTTAATTCATCGGTTACGATAATCAAGGAATTCGATTTATTGTCGTTCGAAAAATCACCACTACTCGTATTTCGATTGAACCAATCCAATAATTTCGGATCTAATTCTTCTAAATCGATTTTGTTAAAACTTATCGAAACGGAAGTCGTCTGTTGGTTCATTTTTGGAATAAAGAGATGAAAAGTTTTCTTTGTAAATCAAAATCAAAAGTAAGCCATCATAATCCTATTATTAAAACAAAATTGTGATTAACAAATATATTTTTTAAACGTTCGCTTTAATTTATTTTTTATATTTTATAATTAATTTTATTTGTTTGCTTGTTATGAATTACTCCCATTTCCTTTTGTTTGAGTTTTGCCACATTTTTAAATAAAATCTTTTTTTAAAGTGAAAGAAACAGTAAAATTGATTAATTTTAAAATTTGCTTAATAATTATTTTGTGAATTACGAATTTTTATTTGTAAAACGAACATGTTTTGGTTACTGATCACTACAATCATCTACTTTAATTAGTACCCCTTCACTTTGAATGAGAGCAATAGATTCTAGACGACATTATAATGTAACTTCATAAATAATTTCTATTCATAATGTATATTATTTTGGTATTTTAAATTAATTTTCATCTTAACATTGGAATGAGTCTTGAAGGTGATGTGCGACATTCATTGCTGCTGTCATGACCCCTTCGAGTGATAACATTTTTGACAGCTCAAGAGCCTCCAGTAGTTGTTAAAGGTCAACCACGACCCGACGTGTATTATTTTTAATTTATTATATTTAAGGGGTCGGACGCATCTCTCTCGCCTGCCATTTACCGGGTAGTGGCAGGTCTGGAGTGCCTTTAGGTTCAGTTTAGTTGTGGAAAGGCTATGGGCCACCATAGCTGAGCGTCGCTCGTAGATGATTTTACAGTGTTTATTATTTTTTATCTTTGTTTCACTGTGTTTACCTCCCTGTGCAGGTGTCGCTCATACTTATATAACTTGGTGACTTGGCATACAACTATTGAATTTGTATTACACTCCCTCAGATAAATATGTCCGGTTCACCCTAAACCTCTTAATGTAATCAGATATATCGATAAAATATATTGTTATTATATAAGATTATTATATTTAAGAAATATATACATTTCTTATTATCTCTGGCAGAACGTTGAAAAATTATTTATCAATAAATAAAACATCGCCTTATTTAACATTTTTATCGTGGTTGTCATTATCATACGTATTTGACACGTAAATAGAACTTATTAAAAATCGTCTAAATTTACTGTTTACACTGAGCTTGTGAATAAAACGTTAATTCAGTCATTAAGAAATGAAATCATTCAGAATTTGTATTAGAGTTGAAATTCAGATGTTTGAATAAACAGCATGATTTCTCTGCGAGAAATGTTGATTAATTCAGTGTATAGAATGTACGCACTGCCTAAGTGAATAACAGCTGTCTCATTAATCATCAATGACTGTCGCATAGTTGATTGGTAATTACTCATAATTTCTTCTGACAATAGATCGGGAAATTCACTCTCATTTATCAAACAGGCAACGGATTTTGTCTTAAACTCATTCGAATTTCGACGACCTCCCTATCGCTCGATGATGGAATATTTAATTTCTTAAACCAGACCATTTCTCGGTTTTTCTTGGTGATAGACTCTCCGTTCTTATTTTGAGGTCACGTTTGGACGCGCTTTACCACAAGAGGACAGGAACGACGACGACGAGATTAAAATTAATTAATAACTAAGAGAAAAATCAATCCGAATATTCAATTTAACTTTTATGTTAATTTAGCATAAATCGATGATTAAAGAATAGAGTTAGTAAAATAACGTATATTAAGAATAACACGCTTTACATAAAAGAAAATTTACATTTTGATTTATTTCTGGATTCGACTGATGGTGGTTCCGTAGGAAAGTTGTAATATCGGTATTGTCAACTGTAATTTTACTCAATTTGTTCGCATTCCACTGATCAACTTTATCTCGGTATTAAAATTTCTGAATATCGTTAGGATACTTCAAATGTTATGACGAAAAATTGTTGTATATAAAATTGTCGTTGTCGTCTAGATTAATTGTCGATTTTATTGTGTCGCTTGTGTGGCTCTTTCGACTAAAATAACTGCTGTATTTATAGCAGTGTTTTTCTCTCTCTCACTGAACGTAGTGTGTATTTGAATGACGTTGATACTGTGGAAAACACTGAATGGTTCTTACCAGTGTTTTTCGTTTTCAATTCGTTTGGACATATGGTGCGTCTATGTCGTGCTGATTCTAGTAAGCAACAACGATCGCTTTGACTCACGATTATTCATAGTAAATAATCACGCGATGTTTATTTTAGGACTAATGAGTGATTCACAGTAAGTTCTTAATTAATTTCTTTTATTTCAATTAACTTTTCGTTATATTTCAAGGTTTTGTATCTTTTTATCGGATGACCCGATCTTCGACTGGATCGCAGTTATGGATGGCTGGCGACAGGGGCTTTCCGTATAGGTCTGGTTGGTCGATTTCGTCCATCAGTTGAGTTCTGGTGTAACTTTTTGTGTTTTAAATTATCAATATATTTTCAGAATACGGGGAACGATACTACCACTCTACTCGGCTTCGTGAAGATGCAACACATTACTGTTGATGTGGGCCAGAATCCGGGTTGTTGACTACGACTTTTGTTTATGCGATTTAAATATATGTATCGTGGAGTAATCGTGCTTTTTCTTCTACATTTTTCAAAATGTTATGGGATATAAATGTTGTGTAAATATTTAACGGATCTCTGACCGCAACACTGCAATATAGTTCATTTGCATAGAGATGGAGAAAGATGTTAAAGTAATTCCGTGTAAATTGTGTGAAAGGAATGCATACCCCTCAGATACAGTTGCTACCGATCGGGGTATACTCGTTGTCGATCAGAACCTGAAAGCAACTCAAAGTTTGGCACTACCTGCAGATGTCAAGTTGAGAGTTGCAGTTCCCTCAATATCGCGAAAGTGAACTGGTCGAGAGTCGAATAAACTTAGGAACCATTAACATCACTAATAAAGGTTACCTTAACAAATTGATCAATTGAATATTTCACCAACAGGTCATATTTATACAAATCATTTTAAACTCAAACAACCGAAAATTAATTGCTGGGCAAATGGACAGCGAACTTAATACAAAGATGTTCACAAATCTCTCTTATTCAAAACCAACTTGAATACTAAAACATCGTTTTTGACTAACCGGGAGTTGCATTCCATTTAAAGACATTACTTTTTTCCAGAGCCTCCATTCTTAACATATACTGTTGAGTCTTACCGGTTGTTATTCAATAGTCAATTAAAAACAAAGATTTATTTTATTAAAAATTTATTTATATTCAATTAAAAATTTACGATTATAATAAAAACAAAGAAAGATTGTTGTGGTTCCTAGCCGATTTTACTTTTTGATTCGCGAATACTCGATTAAATTATTTTTTATTTTTCTAAGTCTATACTTTTCCAGTATAGAAAATATTTTCTTTTGATGATGCTATATATTTTCAGTATAGCAGTTTATATATGTTATAAATAATTTTTTCGTCTTTTTATAATATTTCTCCTCATTGATTTTTACCGATTAAAGGTCAGTTCAACTCAATGCAATTGAAAAATTGCGTTGCTGACCATCTTCCTTCATCAGGCTGGTATTTAAAAATAATAAAGCCCACACCGATAAACAAAAATGACCTCTGTTTCCCTTTAAGGACAAATTATTTATAATTTTTTGTACTTTTTAATTAATGAATAAATAATTAATGAATAAATGAACTTAAATAATTAATGAAAGCTAACTTTTTAATTATTTAAATTATTTTAATTCTTTATCATTTCTTTAAATTAACTAAACTTTTATTTTTCTTCTGATGTATTGATTTTATTATTTTATTTATCTGTTTATATAAAAATACGATTTTAATTGTATTAAACATAAGTATTCCACATATGATACATAAATATTTATCAATATTTTTTATTAATGAAATACACTAAACTATAGATTTTAAAATATAACCTCGACAATACTTTTGCATTTTATTGAATTTTCCATGCGTCATTATTTTCTGTCCAACAATACTTTTAAAAGGCTCATGTCGATAGAACTCTACGAACAATGGCAAACAAAAACCAGAAACAATTTTTGATGATGACTATTAAGAACACTTATATGATTTCAAATACTTTAATTTACATCACCACTCGAATTACCTGCATTACATTAAATTAAATAGATTTAAAAACGAATTAAATTTAAAGTAGTTGGTAAATTAAATAATATGGAAAACATATTAAATATAATATCTTAAGAATAGTTAAACAAAATTTAATAAAGTTTTAGAAAGTAAATACAATATCAAGAAAAATAAATATCATAATAAATATTAAAATTAATGAAATTTAATAAAATATTAATTTAAAAGAAAATACAATATTTAAAAAAATAAAAAATTAAATACGAAGTTAATATATCACATATTTGAAAATAATTTATTTTTATAAATTAAAATAGTTTTTAATTCAAAAATTTGTTAAAATTAAAGATAATACAAAATTTAGAAAATAATAAATCTGCATATTTAATTTTACAATTATTTTAATTTTATTGGTTTGTGCAGGAAAATTTAAAAATCGTTCCTCAGAAATTTAATTAGGAAAACTTGTTTGAATTATGTTTTAATTGTTGTTATTAAATAAAAGTTTCGAAAATGTTTGAACTGTCATCTGAAAATAATACCGAGCCTTACAATTGTAATTTTTTAATTTTAGCTTGCATCTAGTGACCCAATAAGAAATAATATAATGGTCATGTAGTAATTGAGCGAAAAATATAATAATCAAAACAAAAAATGAAATTTAAAATATCTTATTATAAAAATACTTTAGAGTATCTTAATATAAATATTTTTATGATTTATACATTTATATTTTTATTTCGTGGTTTTATTTTAAGTAGTGCTAAATTAATAGTTATGAATATTCTGAGTTAGACCGGCGGGTTTTGAGAGGCATGATTATAGTTATCTGAAAGCTAATCCTCAATTCAGAGAAACCGACTTCTGTTTCCTTTTAAAAATTAATTTTCTGGATATTTTAAAGGATGGATTTAACAGGTATGTGATCCGAGTCTTCAAGTCAGGAAAGAGTAATGAGACGGTGTAAAAGAAAAATAAGTGGAAACAAAGTCAATACACATTTAGCTGTTGAAGGTGCGTCTCAAGAAACTCTCCATAATGATTTTTTTATATTATAAAGTTTAATTTCGTTTAATTGTGATTCTCTTACATGTTTTTTGTACTTTTTAATAATTATTGTTTCACACAGTCTTTCAATTATTTTTTGTTATTCTGAAAAAATGTGTTTTTTAGTTCTTTAGAATTGTTTTATCGTATAATATACTTTTGTATCAGTAGGGTATGATGGGGCAAAACGCCCAGCGGAGACAAGACGTCCACCCCCTGATAATCGAATATAAAATTAGAAAACCATATGACCTAATTACAGATATGTTCCATGTTCTTTGTTTTTATGGTTGGTTCGAGCAAAGCTTATATTTCTGATAATTAGCTTTGTGGTGAGTGTGTTTACATTTTGAGACGTTTTTTTAGTAAATTTGATGGCTGTAAACTTATCTAAAGATCTTAAATGATAAAATAAGCAATTTGTTTGATTATCAATTTAAAATATAACTTCTATGATGATTGCAATAACATGAATTTGCCCTGATTTGGTTTGTACATTGTCCACACGGTAGTAATTTTTGAATTGCAGCACTGTAGGAGCAAAACGCCCACTAGTTTAGTGAGGCAATAAGCCAAGTGGGTGTTTTGCCCCACCCTATCCTATATGTGAGTTATACCTTTTGTTGGGGTTTCAAAATATGAATTTAATTTTTAATCAAAAAGTTTTGTAAAAAAAAATTAATTAAAAATAATTCTCTGTTAGAAAATCAATAATTTTCGATTTACATTATTTTAATAAAATTTGTATAAAATTTGTAAAAATTTTTAGATTGGTTTTAGCAAACTAACTTTCAAGGCTAGGAAAAACTAGTATATAAACAATTATTATTTTAGTCTTATTCACACAAAATCTTCGGACAAAAAATATATTTTGCTGACAACATTAAAGTTTTATGCTCATAATGAATTGCGGTAATCTTTTTTATTTTATTTGTAATTACAAATCGTGTATCCTGTAAGGGAGAAAGATTGATATTTTAAAATTCAGATATTACTCGTTCCAAATCGATATTGATTTGTGTTGATTGAGTGTGCTTCAAACATTTGATTTGGCGATAAAGTTTCAATTTCAGTTTGTGCTCAAGTGTCATTTGCAAATAAAGTTTAGTAAAAGGAATTGTGTTCATTCTTTATATATTATTGTTGGAAGAAACCTTTTGGTCGATTTGGAGTCAGAGCAGTAGTTTATTATAAACAAAATTGAAAACGAGATTCAATTGTAATACCCAACACTTTTATACCCAAAACCATTTATATTATGATATTTTACCATGATTGTGTCAATTTAAAATGATTTAATTATTTTTTATTAAATATAGATAAGATTGCAATTCGTCTATGAAAATGGTTCGAAATAACATCAAGAAAACTGAAAGAGGTAGTTATCGGAATCATAAACTTGAGTCTGCATTGAAGGCTATATCGAATGGAATGCAATTGATTAAGGCGAGTAAAGCCTATTCTGTTCCGGCAAGAACTCTACATCGACACAAAGACGCTGAAGTCAAAACCACCGGCACAGTTACTGGAGGCCGTCACCACCAGATTTTGCCAAGTAACATCGAACAGGAAGTTCACGATCACATACAAATCATGTAGCGCTAAAGGACGTGATATGCAATCATCTTTACTAACCTTCTTAAGTGTGGAATTTGCACGAAACAGGAATATCCAATGTCCACACTCCAGGGAAAATTATAACTACCAAAGGAGCTAGACAAGTTAGTAAAATCACTAGTGGAGAAAGAGGTGCCACAGTCACAGTTGTGTATGCAGCCAATGCCTGTGGAACATACCTGCCGCCGATGTTCATATTCCCTCGAAAACGAATGGCTTAAGGCTTGATGACTGTAGCACCACCACAATCACTGGGCTGTTGTTCAACTTTTGGGGGGACTGAAACACTTCGTTGACTTTACTTATTCGTCCCCTTCGTGACGTCACATAATTGTATTGTATGGTCACCACAGTTACAAAACTCTTGAAGCAATTATCTATACTCGAGATAATGTTTATCACTCTACCGTCCCATACCACACTCAAACTTCAGCAGCTTGATCAAACCTACTTCAAGGGTTTGAAATGTGCGTATCGTTCAGCAGCAGACAGTTGGATGACAGCGAATCCTGGGAAGAGGATTTCGTTCTTCAACATGGCGGTCATATTTTGGCAAGCATTTTACGTGCTTCAACCCCAGACAAGGCTGTGAACTGTTTTAAGGAGTGTGGAATATGGCCGTATGATGCTAACATATTTACGGATGAAGACTTCGTCGCATCAGAAGTCACTGATGAGCTTAATATTGTTTCTCTACTGTAGGTCAAATAAAGAACATTTTAAACAAATTATCCCCACTACCAAAACTGAAGGAAGCTCGTACGAGAAAACGGAAAACAGAATCAGCCGCTATTATAACATCTTCACTATACAAGGCTGTTCTTGAAGAAAAAAATAACCAGAAGTCTGCACAGGAGGAAAAGAAGAAACAAAATTCAGCCGGGAGCAATAAGGAAAACAAGTCGAGACGAAGAAGGTTAAACAAAATGGTGAAGAAACAAAAGGTCACCGAAAGTTCCAGCGATTGATAAATGACCTTGCCTCATCTGTGGCGGGCCCATAAAGGCTGCACTGCTGGCAAATATTATTTCATATACCTCTGATGATGATATGTGATTTGTAACGTTGGCCTTCATGTATACCTATTAACTACTGTCTTATAAAATGCTCATATATGATGACAAGTTTTGGGAATATATCGCTGTCATGATTTTAGATTTTTTTACTGATGTTACATTCAATTTAAGTTCTATTTTTGGAAACGTAATAGGTAGGTGTTGTGTTCAATATGTGTAGACGTTTTACACAAACCTATAGGGCAAAACACCCAATTGGTACATTTTAAAAAAATAAATATTTCAAAAAAATCTGAGTTTATATTGAAGCAGAGATACAGGATTCTAAAGTAGAATGCAAATACATAATAAACCTGAAAAATATTTAATCTGGCTCCTATATTGTCTCTGTTATTTCTGTTCTTGCTTAGAGTGGGCGTCTGGCCCCACCATACCCTAACTATATTTGATGTTCATAATTATTTTTTCGTTTAGCTTGTTTTTTTATTATTCTGTATTTAATTTTTAACTTCATATAAAGCGGTTGATAAAGATCAAAAATTAAAGATTTTATAATAAATAATAGTAAATTATAACAATTAATTTTTATCTGTTCTTATTTTACCCGAATTTCAGTAATTGATAGTGACTTCTTGTCGTTTTAACAATTTAATGAGATTTATAATTTTATAATATTTTAAATTTAATCACAATTTCGAGAAATATCACATCTATTTTGAAGTCTACTAATAATGTATAATTTTCTTTTTTTATTCAAACATTTTACTTTTTTGAATTATTTTTTTTATGTTGTTAAAACGGACAAATTCTCATAATACGTTTATCATAAAATCTCAGAAAATAAATGTATTTTTTCTACTTCTGCAACATTTAGTTTTATAGGGTTGGATGTCAATTGATCGAATACAAATTGGTCGGTTCATATTCGCCGGTTAAAATTGACCGGGCTGTCAGTTGATCGGGTGAAAATTGATCAGGTGAAAACAGATCGGTAGAAAACTTATTGGTGGTATATTATTTATTAGTATTCATATTTATATTTATTCATATTTATATATATTTATTCATATTTATTAATATTGGAAATACTTTAAAATTACTTTTGTTGATTACCAGCATCCGGGCCCATGAGGATGCGGTCCAAAATTCAATCTCCCAATCGTCAATTTTGGTCCTTAAGAGGACCGTATTTCTTTCGCAATTATTTGAATCACTTGAGGAACCACTGATGAAATAATCTGGTTGAAACAATTTCCCAAGATTCGAATTCAGTAGGTAATCGAGAGTAGTACTCTTCAATTCAACCATGACGCTGATAGGCACATACTTTTCATGAATTCCAGAAGCAAAGTAAACGTAAATTCTACATAATTGCAAATCACTGTCACTTTCGTAAACACCAGTGGTCGATTTGACAATGTGTTCGATGGTGGTTATTTTACAAAATGTCGTTCCAATACTGTTTCCAAAACTTTGAAATATTCTTAATAATTCATACCATTGATCATGAATGTCTTCACAATTTTTAATAGGTTCTGAATTTTCGTCAGTTTCTTTGATATGTAATCTCCGATCGGGAATTCTTACATGTTTATCTTCAAATGTCTTCATAAAATAATTCACATAAAGAATATAGTCAAATAGTAAAGTTATCTGTTCTTTTAAATTAGCCATTCAATTTCAGAATGAATAATTTTCTTTGATAATTAAATATATTTAATATTTTTCTCTAATAATTAAAAAATCAATATTCCTTCATATCAAAATTTTTATTAGCTATCAAAATCTAATTAATTATAAATAAAACATTTAAACAAATATAATTCTTGACATAATATTTTTTATAAGTGTCTTTTTCTCTCTTTTTTTCTTAACAATTAACAAAAGTAATTTTTAGTAATAATTTTTTTCTTTCTTTTTAACAGTAATTTTTTATAAATATATATAATTCTTTAATTTTAATTTCCATCTTGAACATTCTCCCCCCTTTGTTACGACGTAAGCGAACAACCACTCTATTTCAATATTCGAATTATTCAACATTTGATTGGCTGTAACACTTTTCTTTAATCTCTTTCTTCTAAATTTCCAATAGGGAGGAAGTCTTTGTTTTTGCTTTACACTCCAAGTTCGTGTCTTTTTATTTTCCAAATTACAAATTCTTTTAGTGCCATACAAACACTGTTCAAGATCATGACGTAATTGTTCATGTTTATCTCTAATTTCTACGATACGAACTATGATTTCTGCTCTCTCATGTTGAGGAATCTGTCTGATAGAATTACCATTATCCTCGAGTATTCCTAGATTATTTCGAATAAGCTTTTCATGAAATAATTTGATCTCTCCTTGATATTCAAATAATTTTCTTTTATTTTCCTCTAATTCAAATTGCAAAACTTTATTCGCTTCTCTACTTTCATGTAGCAGCGGAATCAATTGTTGGGTCGTCAGTTTTGCTTGCTTCTCATTGATCATCTCGACCTTGTTTGCACCAGACAATGAAGACTTTTTTAAATCTTGATATCTCTGTTGGGCTTGCTCGGACATCAGCTTGAACTGATTCCGTTCCAACTGACACTTGTCTAGCTCCCGGTTCATGATGATCAACGCCTCATTCTTGCTTGACAGCTTATTCTTATAATTCGAAATATCATTTTTGCATGATTCAATAATCAAATATAGTCACTTTAATTTAATAACCTGACAATCCATGCTAGTAAATAGTAAAATTTCTTAGTTAAAATAATAAATGACAATTTTTAAACGTTTATTTGTAATATATTTGAAATATAATACAGTATAGTTGTTAGGAATTAAAAGTAAGAGGTAAATTTTTGAGTAAATAATAAGAAATTAGTTACCAAAATACTAAATAAGAAAATAAAAGACAAATACTACTGCCAAATAATCATAATTTTGCAATTCCAGAGGAATTTAAATCTATGGTTATGTATGACTCGAGTGAAGATGAGGATAGGTTGTTAATGTTCGGGTGTGCGGAACTTTTGGATGACTTGGCTCGTGCTGATATCTGGTTCTGTGACGGTACGTTTAAAGGGGTTCTTGGGCTCTTCTATCAACTATACACCAATCCTGCAGTTGTGTATTGTTTGTTAGTAAACAAGACAGGTAATACATATGCAGTGATGTTGCGGTAGTTGGCTGTTCTCATTCTTCCAGCTGCATCCAAGACCATTTCGTTTGATTTTAAAAGAGCTGCAATGAACGCGTTCCAGTCAGCATTTTCGAATTCAGAAGTCACATGCAGCTATTTCCATTTATGCCAAAGTATTCAACACAAAGTCAATGATGTTGGATTTAAAGTGATGTATGAAAGCAGTGATAATATATGAATTTTCATACGTTGCTTGTCAGCACTGGCATATGTGCCGCTCGACCAAGTGTTAGAGGCGTTTGATATACTGACCGAGAACAAACCCTAGACAGACGAAGAAACAAGTGTGAGACTTGATGAGACACTAACCTATTCTGAACACACACATGTTAGAGGTAGACGTCTAAAAGACTGCAGTGATATTTATGCCCCACCGTTATTTACTGTCGAAATATTGAAATATGTTTCTTTGTTTGTCATTTGATCGGGTCATACATGTCATATATGTTTTTATCAATTTTCACCCGATCAATTTTAACCGGCGAATATAAACCGACCAATTTTGGTATAAAGAAGTATAATTTTAATGCAAATATACTACTCTGTCAGTTAAACCATGCATAGAAAATGGTGAAGTATGCAAAGTATAAAGTAGTAAATGCTTAAATTTCTAAATTATAAATTTTAATTGTTAAACTATGAAACACAATTATAAATTATAATGATTTACCATTTAAATTAACTTGAACTTCAAAATTTTTTAATGTCATTTAAAAACAGAATCTTATCATCTAAGTACAACCTTATTGACAATCAAATTATAAATACAAATTTAGCAAAAACTAATGATATTGTAACCTTAAGTAAAAAATTGAAAATTTATTATAGGAAATTATTCTTCATTAACGTTCAATAATTCAATTTACAACAACTGTATAACATTATATTTCTATCATGTCCGTAAAGTAATTAAAATTGTCAAACAATAAATAAGGAACAATTTCAAATAACTAATAAACTTAAATTAAATAGCAATGGTTTTTAACGGGGTAGAATTATGGGTGGCAAAAACGGTGGTCGCTCTTAGCCTCATACAAATAATTGGCAGAATTTCAATAAAAAATACATATATTTTACAGGGTTTCCACTTTTAAATGTGATTTTTTTTCATTTTGAAGTGTAAATATTTCCACTTTGAAGTGTGAAAATTAAAAAGATGAAAAAGTGATATAAAAACATATAAAAAAATTGTTAAATAAACACATTCATGTAATGATTTAATTATAATTTTCATCATCAATTATTTCTCTGTTCAAGCATTTCGGAATAAAAGATAGCATGTGCCGATAGTAATTTTCACAGCTATTTGATACAACTGCATTAAAAGAGGAGTCGATACTGGTGAATAACTGCTCTTCATTATGAGGGCGGGCCTGCTTTACCTCAGAAAACATGTTTTCGATAAGATTCAAAAATGGGGAGTAAGGTGGCAAAAAATGAATTGTATGCCCGGAAGCTGTTATTTTTTCTGCAACAAGGTGGGACTTATGGAATGCGACATTGTCCATAATAAACATCATATTACTCATATTCTTTTCGGCCAGTTTAGCTACGGTATCATCAATAAATTCTAGAAAGGTTTCAGTATGGAAAGCACGATTTTGCCTTTTATAGTACAGCACACTGGTCTTAAGCAGTTCACAACAAACGGAAATATTTCTAATTCTGATATTTTGAACGCGCTGAATTGCTGCATGACCACGCTCACTTCTTCCATATCGGCAGCGCATGCTTACATTGAAGCTAACTTCATCTACAAAGATGAAATTGTTTCCATCAGCCCGTGAAACAAGCCTATATTTATTAAATTATTTTCAATATATTAGTAGTAAATTTATTTATAAAGTTTTCACACTTCAAAGTGGAAATATTCACACTTCAAAATGAAAAAAATCACAAACAAAAGTGGAAACCCTGTATATTAATCTCTTCTTCTATAATGATATAACTGCTTTTTTGTTCCTAGAATTTGAAATTAGAATATGAATTATTTTTAAGACTTCTTTTATTATTTAATTATGAAAAAATAAAAGTCACGAATTCTTGCTATCTTAGATGACCAAGAGACAAAAAATAAATCCTAGGACCAAAATACTTTATTAAATGTAGAATAGTTAATTTTTTGTCAAGATAAATTATTTAAAGAAAAATTTATTTTATTTCCAAGATGTCGGGGAAAAAATCCATCATCAAAATTCATCAAATATAAGCGTGGTTTTTAAAAAGTATTTTTATATTTACTAAACTTTTTTTATTATAATTCAATAATATCAACAAAACGTAAAACAAAGTTTGGTAAATAAGAGGCTCAATATTGACAAAAAATAATCAATGTAAACTAATTTTGAGATAGCTGGAAAAGCCGTGCAATTTTCCGAGTATTGAAAATCCTGGAAATTAACTACAGGCAGTGATGTAGTATGAGTTGGGGGCGTTTCGCCCCGGATGGCACGACTGTTGGGGGTGGCATTTATGATCGGAATGAAGGTGAACTATTGCAATTCATCCAAAGAATTACGAACAAAGTGACGGATACGGAGGACGATAATCTTGTAGAGACTGGAGATAAAGTTGATATTGTTAATGCTATAGTTGAAGTCGATACTGCTACTGCGGAAGGGGAAGGTGGCGTTGAAAGCGTTTAAGCGATGAAAGTTTCATTGATAGAGAAGTTTGTGAGCCTGACATTGAAGCACAAGAAAGGCAACAATTAATCACTCTGAAAACAGACTTTATCACTGATTTTACTAACATTGGTCTTTGGTCTGTTAAGATTAACCATGAATTTAGAGCTATGCTTCTTTGGTAATAATATACTTCTGTGTAGCACCTTCATTGTGAATTCAAAGAAGTAATGCGACCAGGCATGAAAACAAAATGTGACATTAGGAAGCTAACCAAAAACTTATTTTTTAGTGATTTACGGAACGGAGAGAAAAGTATGAGAACATGGATGGTGTATACTCTATCAAAGGAGGCCCTGTTCTGATTTTGCTGCAGATTGTTTTCAGTTGGTCTTTCTGGTTTTTCTGCCGAAGAAGGCCTTAAGAACTGGTGGAAATTAAATCCTAAAGTTAATGAACACGAAGCTATCGCATCGAATGCCCAGGCATTCCTCAAGTGGAAGAAGCTAGAG
Source organism: Girardia tigrina (assembly GCA_001938485.1). Taxonomy (NCBI): domain Eukaryota; kingdom Metazoa; phylum Platyhelminthes; order Tricladida; family Dugesiidae; genus Girardia; species Girardia tigrina. The sequence continues at coordinate 31,883 of MQRK01228874.1, forward strand.
ATCCGGCTTGCTAAGTAAACATTGATGGAAATGAAGTGAAGGTGGAGGAGTCGTTTGTTCGCTTCATCGAGACAAAGAGAAAAATCACAAAGGAAATTTCTGAACTGATATGGAGACAACTGGAAGAAGACGATATTCAGATTGATGACTGCCGTATACAGGCATATAATAATGATGGTGTTGTGGCTGCTTATCGATCTGGCGCCCAGAAGCAAATCTCCGAAATTAAACCAAAAGCTTTATTTGTGCTATGCTCAAGTCACTCCCTGAATTTGGCTTGCATACATGCAGCTTCCACTGTGGTTCACTCTGTTACATGCTTTGGAACATTGGACCGGTTGTTCTCTTTCTTTTCCGCCTCTACGCATCGCTGGGATATCTTGAATCATAAGACAGTAGGGGAAAAATGTATGTTCTCCACCAGACCCCCCCCCGGGGGGGGGTCGTTCCTAGTTACCGTGGTTGCCATGGCAACGGTCGCGGTTACCATGGCAACGGTCGTGAAGAATTTTCGAAAAAATCGATTTATCAGCACTTTACATATAAAAAAATTACATATATACAATAATAACATTACATTGTTCAATAAAAGTTATATAAAAATGGCATATATACAATAATAACATTACACTGCTCAATAAAAGTTATATAAAAATTACATATAT
>MQRK01228880.1:4288-18004 GCA_001938485.1 Girardia tigrina
CTTTTAGATATTTGCCTGAAAGATAATTTTAAGCTCTACAAGATGATATGTATGTCAAATTTTAAACTTTAATAATAACAAGTAGGCCTTTAAACGAAATTTTTATTAAAAGTATACAATTATGATCGCACAATTTCTTAATTTGAATAATTGGGTTTTTGTTTAAAGGAAACAATTAAATCTCCATATTAAAAAATATATATGAAATTTAAATATTATAATATGTAATATTATGATTTTTTTGTTTTTAATTTAATAATTATTACATTCATTTTTTTTTTATATTTTAGAAATGACAAAATTGAGTAAACAAACGAAATATTTATTGATTGCTGATGCCAAATGTGGTTTTTCACTTAGTAAATTAGCATCAAAATATGGTATTAGTTGTGGAGCTGTACAAAAAATTAAAAAATTGGAAAANATCAAAGAAAAAAACTTTTCAATTGGAAGACCTAGAATTCTTACATGCGCCGATCAAAGACTTATAGTAAGAAAAATCAAAGATGGAACCTATGAAACAGCAACCGACGTAGTTAAAAATAATGTATACATAAATGTAAGTCCTCAAACCATATGAAGGGTTCTTCGTAGGGGTGAGTTGAAGGCTGTAACGAAGGTTCAAAAGCCTTTTTTTGCCAAAGCGCTATAAGCAATTACGATTCCAATTTGCTGTTGCACACAAAGACTGGACTTCTCAGGATTGGTATAAAGTAATATTTTCTGACGAGACAAAAGTCAATAGGTTTTGGTCTGCTGGACGAAAGTGGTGTTGGAAGAATCCTGGTGCAGTAGTGGACGACAGAAACGTACTGGAAACAGCAAAATTTGGTGGTGGTTCTCTGATGGTTTGGGGTTGTATAACCGCAGAGGGACCTGGTTACCTGACTAGAATAGATGGAAATATGGATGTACAGTTGTATTGTGATATTCTAGGTGATGAATTGCTAAATACATGCGAGTATTATGGCTTGGACACCGATAAAATCATTTTTCAACAGGACAATGATTCCAAGCACACTTCGAAAAAGGCAAAAGATTGGTTTTTAAATAACAACATTGATGTTCTATCATGGCCACCACAATCGCCGGATATAAATCCTATCGAAAATATATGGTCTTCATTGAAGTTAAAGCTGAATCGTTATGAAAATCTTCCGTCTGGAATTCTGGAACTGTGGTACCGTGTATCCAAGGAATGGAATGATATTTCGAAAACTGAGTATCGAAATGTAATAGAAAGTATGCCAAAGCGAATTCGTGATCTTTTAAAGACAAAAAGAGGATATACAAATTACTAAATCCAAATTACTGTAATTGAGTATCTGTGCGATCATAATTGTATACTTTTAATACATTTTTTGTTTAAACGCCTATTTGTTATTAATAATGTTAAACTTTTTATATACATATCATCTTTTAGAGCTTAAAATTATCTTTCAGGCAAATATCTAAAAGTTATGAACTGATTTATACTCCCTAAGTAATTCACGATTTTGTAAAAAATAGAAAAAAAAGTATACAATTATGGAAGTCAGTGTATATTAAATTTAATATTTCGAAACTGGCAGGTTGAATTTTGTATGTCTAATTTGGTACTTGTAAACGTGTTTCTCTCACTCAGATGAAAAATCGGTATATTGTATATTTGTAATGAGTAATTTAACGAGCATGATTTACATTTTAAATTGAAACATAAAATATTCAAAATTTAAATTATTAAACGGAAATTATTAACTTTTTAAAGTGTAAATTAAATTTAAACAGTGATTGATCTAGGTTGTTTTTCCGATCATCATTTTGGCCGTTAAATAATTGTGTTTGTAAGGAGTTTTTCCCGATAAATGAGAACGAAGTAATTCCAACAAGATTTTATCGTAGCACGTTAAAACGTCGAAAAAAAACATCGAAAAAAAACGTCGAAAAAAAACGTCGAAAAAAAACGTCGAAAAAAAACATCGAAAAAAAAGCGTCGAAAAAAAACATCGAAAAAAAATAAATCATAAAAATCATGCTAGAACAAGGCTTTTTAATGATATGCCCAGAACTAATAATGCAATAGAAGGTTGGCATAACTCTTTTAGGATAATATTTGGAAACTTAAATCAGGTTAACTAATGGAGAAAACATTAGAAGAAAAAAAATACATAATATTTAATGAAAGACTAGTTGATTTTTTAATTGAAAGGGAAAACAGAGATCCAACAACATATATATTGAAATTGGCCGGATTTATTTATTATTAAATAAATGTATAACATCAAAAATTTTTATATAATTTTTACATTTTTTATTTTATGTCTTTTTTTTAATGTTTTTCAATTTTTTTCGATGTTTTTTAAGAGGTTTTTAGGGGGTTTTTCGATATTTTTATTCAGTAATTTTTAGTCAATGTTTTTTAGGATTTTTTTTCGATGTTTTTTTTTCGACGTTTTTTTTCGATGTTTTTTTTCGACGTTTTTTTTTCGATGTTTTTTTTCGACGTTTTTTTTTCGATGTTTTTTTTCGACGTTTTAACGCGGTACCAGATTTTATTTAATAATTTAAAATTTGCGCCTTTCAAATATTTAAACAAATCGGCTTTCAAGAGAATTTTTATAAGAATATTTGGAATCCATAATTATACTATATATAAATGATAATATTAGACATAAATATTAATATACATTATTTATCCTAACAGTGTTAATAAATGTTGTATTATAAATTGGTGCTTTTTATTTTTTTATAAACAAATTGACATTGTATTTCAAAATTATCAGTAAAGATTATTAGTTTTGGTTTTTATGAAATATTTATGTTATTCTTAATTATACAAATATATTTCTCAATTTTTAATTTCAAAATTATTAATTTTGAATATTTCTAAAACTTTAATTATTTCATTTTAATAATTCACAAATTTAGGATATATTTTATCTAATCTTTTAAAATATTTTGAAATTTAATATTTTGAAATTTAATAGCAATTAAATTTTTTTTGATTTTAATTGTATCGCGTGGTTTCGGTGTACTTTAGGAGTGCCCAAAATTCCAAACTCTGATATCAATTGGAACATTTTAATGTTTTCAAATTATTTTTCAAGTTATGGCCTACATTCTTTATATTTTCTATGGTTTCTATTAACTTTTGTTATTTGTGTAGATATGTAAGATTCGTGAACTCTTTACCAACGTTTCCAAAGCTATTTATGATGGTCGTTTCTTTGGTATCTCTATCAACGACCTTTTGCAAGCATTTCAACGTCTCCAGAGGAAAATGTCTCGTTTTAAGTCTTATCAATATCACAACACCCTCTCCAGTTCTGGCTTAGTCCATAAGAACACGTATATAAAAGATTTCATCATTGTCCGCACGTCCAAAGCCAACCCTCTCCTCAAATAAATAAGGCCAACATAATGAAGGAAATGGACATCTTAAATAGCGTTAAACTGTCTTCATCGACTTAGGGTTTGGTTCCGTCAGAGAAGAGCGAATCTCCTGAAATGGCTGTCGCAATTTCATGGTCACAACCCTATAAAGTATCTCTGAGAGGAGATATGAAGGAAATGTTATGGAATTAAGGCAAAAAATCTAGACCAGAAATTTACACAGTTGGATCAAATGTGAAAAGAAAACACTCGTGTTTACTTTTAAAAGCTGTTCGGACTCGGTATCTTCAAGATGCGCCGTAGTTTTTAAGTCCAAGGGTTTTCCAAAAAATATTAGATAATTCTTGTTGATTTTAGACCATAATTGTTGATTATAAAACTGTTAAGTTTGTAAAAATAATTTTTGATTGTAACGTGCTATTTTTGTTAATTTTCGGTGATAAATCGGTATGAATGCAAAAATTTCTAGTCTTTTTTGTTAAAATGGTTGCTAGTACCAGCCAAATTACTTGGTAAAATTTTTATTGAAAAACAAAAATATTTGACAAATTATACGCAAATACCTTTGAGCTTTACTGTCGAGTACTCAATGCTAATTTAATTTATTTTTTATATATTTGATGAATATATAAAAAGATTTTAGTCATTTTAAATGACAAATTTTTATTTTTTCATTTCTTTACTGAATAATTGAACAAAGCAAAATATTAAAAGATTATTTTTTTACAATCAATGAAGTATATTTTTTAAAAATAAAAAGTTCAAATAGTTACAAATGTTGATTTAATACTTGATACTAACAAATAGAGACTTTCATGAAACAATAAATTCATAGGTATGATGTTTCGTTGTTCTTAGAATGTTCTCTTTGACTTGTATCATTTAGATGAACATAATCCGAGTATGGTTGCTCAGCTTCTGATACGATACCATCACATTCCGATTCAATGTACGAAACATATTGAGGTCGAATATCTTTGATCTGATTGTTTCTGTATTCAGCATTAAATGTTTGGATCTTTTTATCATCAAAACTATTATTTTTATTAATCCATTTYTTATTTAGTTTCGTAACAGTGGCTGTTGCAATCAGCAAAATCAGTCCTAACAAAATCCACTTGAAAACAATAATACTTTCTTAAATGAAATATACAATTACTTCTATCCACGTTGTTATTAACGATGTCCATCCGGGAATGTACCAAGTATTTATATCTGTCTTGATTTCGGAATAAACCCACCATACTAATAAGATGACTGCTTGAAGAGGTGCTATAAATCTATGTGGAAAATCTATTAATACAAATGGTTTTTTTAAAACAAAAAAGGTTTTCAATACTTTATTAAATACAATAAATTATTTAATTATTTATAAAAAAATTTTTGAAACATTCTCGGATAAATATTAATCCTTCGATCACTTAAATTGAATTTCGAATGACGTTTCAACACACTGTGTAGGAAAGGAAAGACATAAAATTAATATTTTTGATATTCGTGATGAGTAATTGTTCAAACATGATTTAAATTTTAAATTACATGATAAGATATTTAAAAATTTAAACTAGGGTAACGTGGACTAGGCCGACCATGGCGCTAATCCAACCACTATGAATTTGAATAATTAAACTACTGTATCAGAATTATTTGCAATTTTTTGTGGACATTAAATACTTCACGTGTATTTTGGGTATTTTCCGAATATTTTTTTTCAAAATGTTTAGAAAAATTAATATTCCCTCATTGTTTATTTTAGAACGAAAAAATTACAAAAAATTACTAAATAAATACCCATTTAAACTTCTTGTTGTACGACCAATTAACACTAATTTGTCTTACCCGGCTTTTATACTATATAAACTATTTTCTGTGTAGATGAAACTGATAAAATAAAAAATTCAAGTATCCCAGTAGATTTGGAGAAATAGCTGATGTTTCAAAATGGGGCTATTCCGACCACCATTAGTGTCTATATACTTTAGAGTAAATATCATAGAAATTGTTATTTCAGACCAATGTTTTAGTCATTGTTTACTATTTAGCTCACCTAAAGTTTAATAAGTAAAACGAAATAGTAAATGAAATTACAAATAAAACTATTTCAAAATAGGATAGTTATAATTCATTTTTGGAATTTTGGAATGTTGGAGTCTTTGGACCTTTGAAGCGAATATGGAAGTACATTTTGCGTCAATGGTACTAGGAAACACGGTTTAAAGCCGTTGAGAAGGCAGTATTTACATCATTAATCAAGCAACTGATCTGTCGTCTGAATAAAGATACTTTGATTGCCGGCTTCAGAGGCAGTGATTTGTACCCTCTGAATGAAAATCATCTAAAAACAAAAATAGTGAGTTCTGTCTCCACTGAACCCAATAGCAGTGCCTCAACTCCAACAAAACACCATTTCTTTACTGCTATTGCAAAGACTATAACACCTGCAGTCACTACTGATAGTGTATCAGCATTGCAGAGATAGAGTGGAAAACGCACACGAATCGAAAGAAGATTTGGAGAGATATTGACAGAACAGGAGTGTTTGGACCGTTTGAAAAATCGACAATCCACTTCAAAGAAATCCACTTCCCATTTGGTAGTTTTAACAACATCGTGTATTCAATCAACTTCTAACAGTGCATTTATTTCGTTCCTACATGAAACTGACGAAAGTGATGTGGACATTCCACCACCACTTTCAATACGAGCTGCATCCATACTAACAGCTCGAAAACATTGTACACCATTACGTTTTCATGATTGATTACCCAGACTTTGTTGATATTCAGCTGTTTCTACTTTTGAATATGATTCTATGAGTGAAGGTAAGGATTATTACTTTTATAATTCCTCTAAAACATCTGCATCACATTCATTTCATTATTTTTCATATTGGTATGATTTTCCTACAGTTAAAATTCATACTGTCTGTCATGCTCGGAATAGTCTCACCCATGGGGCTATAGCGACCACATATTTTTGATAAAATGCACTTGAAGGAGCACAGAAATTATAAAACTTATTTGACGAAATATAAACGTAACATGAAGGTGCTTTAGCTATCACAACAGCTTTTACTCTCTCTTCTTTAAAAAAATAGAATATTAAAAATACGAACAAAGTGGTTATATTAGCCCAACGTTACCCTATTAAAATAGTACATATTCCAATTTTTGATAAAGTAAAAAATTTTAAACAAAATTTTAAATCAGTTAAATATTTTTTTAAATAAAATTATTTACATTAACAAAATTTTAGATCAACTTATAAGTATTTAATAACAATCAAAACTTACACAATTATAAATACCCACAAATATGGTAAATTAAAATCATTCTTGAACTTTCTTTCATTTACTATCTTGGAGCGAAATTTCAGAGGTCCAAATACTATAACTAAACTTATATACATGAGACCCGATACAATTAAAGAAAATCCCCAAACTGAATCCTAAAAAATATAAAAAATGTAGTTCATTAATAAATTTATTTTAATTTTAGTTTTGTTAAGAAAGTTACAGAATTTGTATCCATGATTATTTATTATCCCGCCATTTAAAATTAGTAGCAATAAAGGACATTGATGAACTGTTTAAAGTTGCTGACACTTTCGTAAAAGAAAATATGGACTCGATAATTTCCAATCCAAAATATTTTGGAATTGATCTCGAATTCCAGATACACGCTCTTCAAGATCCCCTATAAAACCCTCACGGACTCGACCGTACTCGACACCGCCAAAGAGTTAATGAACAGAATCATCCCGGACAAAGATACCGGTACAATCACATTGATTAACACGGGAATTGGTATAACGAATGCCGAGTTCTTCAACAACTTGGGAACGAAAGCCTGTATGGAGACGCTGCATGCGGCGTTTATATCTTAATGATTGGACTATTCGGAGTCGAGTTTAATTCGTCATATTCGGTCACCAACAAAGTCCAGGTGACCTCCAATGGTAACGATGATGAGTGATATTTATGGAACTCGTTTTCGGATGAGATTAAGATAATTTGTTCCCAACGACCCAGGGATACATACTGATGCTAATTCGCTGCAGCCAAGCTCCACCCACTATGTCATCAAAGCCTTTTATAAAAGTTACCGTAGATCACGCAGGTCCAATGAACGTAAAGATCAGCCAAAGAAAAGCAAGAGAGAAAATGTATATCTGCATTTACAACTGCTTACAGACCAGAGTGGTACATTTAGAAGTGACTCAGAATTTAGAGACAGATGCTTTTTTACGGGTTCTCGCAATAATGATAGCCACGAGGGGGAAGCCCGAATTGATTGATTCTGACAACGGTACAAATTTAGTCGGTGTCTTGAAAATCGTGTAAGATGTTGTAGAGGGAACTTACAGAGTGAATCCTCTTGAAGAACGTTCAGGGATAACTTAAATCTTCAACCCGCCCAGTACGCCACATTTTAATGGTGTGCGTAAAAGTATCGTTAAGTACATGAATAGAGTGTATTATGACAAGTGCGGAAGTTACTGATGAGGAAATTAACACAGTGATCATACAGGTGGAGGGAATTTAAAATTCTCGACTCATAGGCCGTGTTAGCCTAGATCCGAAAGATGAGAACGCACTAACCTTAATTGCTTTCTGAGATATGGAAATGATGCTGGAGGACAAAGTCTGGAACTGACAAGCGCAGCTTCCCTGAGAATGAGAAGGCTAAGAGTCCAGGAGTTGGTTAATTATTTTAGGAAACGATGAAGACAGGAGGTTGTGGTCGCTTGGAGAGGGAGACAAAATAGCAGCAGTAATCAGAATCTTTGAGTGAGGTTGAGTTTGTGTGGGTGTTAAGACAAACTGAATAATCTCTGAAAATGGAAGCTGGGAAGAATTGTAAAGATCTTTTTTAAGAACTGATGGAAATGTTAGACGCCTGGGGGTTATGATCAATGGCAAAAGAATGAAGAAGAACGTGACTCAAGTGCCCATCTTGAGATGCGAGATAGAATCGATCATCCTGTGTCGGATTAGGGGGGAAGGGATAAACCGAAATGTTACAAAAATTTATAAAAAATTAAATAAAATTAATATATATTTATATATTTATAAAGGGTTGCCTCATAAGTTTTGTCGCACACATATATCTATGTTAACTGCAGATATCCTTGCATCACATAAATAATTCTTATATATTTGCAATCCCTAATAAAATGTGAATTAGATAAAATAGCATTTGCGATCTACTTATGTCCAATAATTTTTATTTTCTGTTCTAAATGAATTTTTATTTTAATAAAATAATAGCATTTTCGTAAATTTTGCATATTTTCATCTTCCTAATGGATTTTAATAGTTCTGATATTCGTAAATTAATTTAATATTGCTGGAAAAGGGATTTAATACCCTCACAGATGACTGACGAAATTAACACGGCCCCTGGAGTTGGAACAGTCTCAAAGAGAACATGTGAAATGTGGATTTCCAATTTGCGTGAAAACAACTTTAACACAGACGATCAAGTCCGCGAAGAGCGGCCCAATCTTGACGTACACGAGAAGATAATCGAGGAACATTGTAGAGGGAATGTAGAAAATCCCTGAAATGAATTTTATTCCAATAAAATTTACTGAGACATCAATTTCGAAAGTAAGGATAGAAATAAATCGATGAGAAATTTTATTTTTAACACATAGAGAATCGGATCGACAATTCATAATCATTGCAACACCACACTTTTAGTCCTACATTCAATTTCCAATCAGTAAACAAATTTTTTAAAATTGTTCTTTTTATAACAAAGTTATTTTTTAATTCTTTTCGATTTTAATTAATTATTGTTAAATTTTGCAATTAATGCATTTTATCAGTTTCTTTTTTTTAATTCGTATATTATAATTCATTTTAGCATTATAATGCAAAATCGAAATCCAAAATGAAATTTATGATTGTCTTGAGTATTTTTAAATTTCAGTTACTGATTCTATTTTTGCTTTACTAAATAGAATAGTAGAATCGATTTTGAATTAAGTTTTTGTAATTGCAATTCACTACATTGAGATTTGTCATTGAGATTCATTGATTCGAAAAGGCGATTTACTATTTTTGAATAAAGGTACTTGGTAAAATGACACTATTACTTCTTTTGGATCGAATATTTAAATGATATTTACCCTAACAATTCTGTCTTAATCATTGGATCACCTATCGTACATCTTATTAAACTTTCTAAACTAAAAGATGCATTTCACATTCTCAAATCTTTATTTATTCCCAGTCATAAATGGGATACATAGCCGATAAATTCTGTTAAAATTGCAGATAAAATGGGTGACAGAGCTGTCGGAAAGACTTGTCCGGGGATTAGTTCCACAAATAATATATTTCCTGAAAATCTCGGATTGTGGGACATGGCCAGAAAAGAAGATTATCAACGATTTCGGCCGTTATCGTATACGCAGACTGATGTTTTTTGATCTAATTCTCGCTGATCAACACGTCACCCTACGAGAACGTTCGTGTCAAATGGTATGGGATGCAAAATTTATTTCAACAAATGAATTAATTTAAACAAAGGAATTAATTATAACAAAACATTAATTAAAAAAAGATTATTTTATAAGTTATAAAATTTTTATAATAAAAGAAAAATTTTGAAAAGTCTTAAATAAATTGTATTATACAAAACTAATAAATTATATCAAATTGTATAACTTCAGTACTACACAAGGGACACTGGTATATATGATTGTTTTCAGATGCATTTTGCGGCAAATAGTGAATGTCCACAATTAAATCATATATTTCCTGCACCACTTTCTGAAAAAAACTACACAATTTCTGGCTATTTCAGTACCAAGGGGTATATTTCGAAGAAATACAATCAAATTATCATTTTAATATTTTCGCTGTCATGGGACTCTAATGAATTATTATTTTCAGTACCATTACCAAAATTTCTACCTAAGTCTGGTAAATCATTGTCTGAAAATTTTAGTAATAAATACTGCATTTCAAGTAGTAATTCATGAAATTGGAGAAATCGAATGAGGAATTCAAATTCATTTATTTAAAGGTAATCAATTGGGTTGGAGCCTGTACGGACCGGGCGTCAATTTACGGGTTTCAAATTACGGGCCACGGGCTACAGTACATGTCGCCTTTACATTTTTAGCTATCGGTCATCAGCAGAATTTTTCATCATTGGGATGCTGTCATTTTACGGCCGTAATCTATACCTTGTCGCCCGGCGAAAAATAAAAATTAGCTCTTCATTTTCCAATATTTTTTGGACATACACATAATTTTAAATACTACAACACTGAATACCGCGTTATAGCAAGCACTTATATATACAGTATGCGACAGTTAATACCGCAAAATTTAATACCAAAATATTTAATGCAAAATATTAAAAACTTAAAATGATTATTAAATTAAACTAATTATTTTTTTATTTTAACTTTTTATTAATGGAAATTAATATTGAATTACAAACGTTTTTATATTTATTTTATTTAAGTTTTATAACCTAATTATTCAAAATTAATACAAAAACATTTAATCCAGTAGAAACAATTAAATTTATAAAAAAATTAAATGATTCATAAATAATTACAAAATAACTAAGTATAAATCTTTATTTCAAAATCCATGTACAACAAAAATGATTTCACTTGTCCCTATCATCCTCCTCAAGGCCGAGACAATCAAATTCACTGCATTCATCAGTAATTGATGGAGAGAAAATGTCATATTTAAAGGAGTGATTATATCGAATAAAAAGAATGTCATCCACAACTTCATTCGATATGCTCGCTCTCAAAGGAGAATGAATAAATTTGTGATACTAAAACACTTATCCACTGCTGCCTCGGATACTGGTATCAACTTGAGTTTATGTTACATAAATAGAGGTAATCGCCTCGGAATGATTGCAATTGAATGAAATTCGCGTTCGCAAACATATTGATGGAATTCAGGAATTCTACCAGTGTCCAACAACTTGTGAAGCCTACCTTCAGAAGCTTCAGATAACTGCTCTTGCTCATACACAAACATATCAAGGTGAACAACTGGATGCAGCAGTAAATGTCTGTGATTTTCAGCCACCGCTGCCAATTGGTCCCGACCGGATTCAGAGGTCTTTGCTACTGCTTTAGAAAACTCTTTATACAACGTCAGCCAATCACAACCGTCCTTTTGAGCAACATTGAGTACACCAATGAAAAAAGACAAAGCTGATATTGTGTTCTCAATGCGAACAAGCATATCAGAATGGGAAATGTCCGTCTTTTGCACGGAGGTATTTCGCCAGATCTATAAAACAATCAAAGACACTGTTCCACCTGGTCTCACAATAGCGCTTTATAATACCTTTCTGAATGTATCTCGAGAGTATTTGAAAACCAACTCTAATGAAATCAACATTTTTCAACGCATCTTTAATTATAAGGTTGATTATGTGAGCACCACATCTTAGGGGCAACACGGTAGGGCGCTGTTGAAATACAATCTCCATCGCGGCAACCATTCTTCTGGCATTGTCGATAATAGCACTGATAACCTTGATATGACAAGAATCCAAATTGTTTAGTACATCAAACACACACATTGAAATAGACAGTGCCTTATTGTCAGGTAACAAGAAACTCTGCAAAAATACTGGTTTTGAGGGTTCATTGGAGAAAAATAATAAGATTGTTAAATGTTTGTGGTGGGATATAGGATTTTTCCAACCATCTAGCACAATTGATGCCAACTCACCACGATGCTTGCCCATCAAATCACTTTTAATTTCAAATGTCATTTTCCTCAATTCATTTCGAACATCATGACGACTCATGGAGGGCAGACCATAGCCTTTGTAAATGATGGGATCTTCAAAGAATTGAAGAAGTAGAATATGGTCACTACATGCGAGTGTTAAAATAGATTTCTTTAAAGTGGATACTTCAACGCGGCATTTTTTTAATATGAGGTTCAATAAATTCACAGGAAATGAGAGTAGGATGCTGTTGACTTAAAGTTGACTTGGTCTTCTCTTTCGCACTGGACACTTTCGGGTGTTTATTATCCAGATGTCGTTTCAAAAAACGGGTGCCCGTCTACTGTTGACGATACTCAAATTTTGAAAGACAAATCTTGCAGATTGCACTTGTATTTAAGTGATCAATGTAAAAGAAGTATTAATAGGTAGTAGACTGAGGAATTTTAGAAATAATATCCACTTCAGATACCTTAACGATCTCCATTGTCTATTTGAATTGTAAGGTTATTATGAAAAAAATACACAAGAACAAATTACTTAAACACATATTATTTTGCAATTAATATTTTAGTCATAGTTTTAAGGGAAACTTTGAAAAAAACTAAAACCATTAATTTATTAAATTAATTTACATTGAATTTAAAATTAAATTAATATTTAATATTTTATATGGAGAGTTCTGACAAAAGATTTTCTAATTTTGTAAACTAAAAAATATTTAAATTATTCAAAATAAAATAATGATAAAATTAATTTTTCAAATTTATTTTATAAAAAAATTAATCATTTAATTTTTTTATAAACTTAATTGTTTCTACGGGATTAAATGTTTTGGTATTAATTTGGAATAATTAGGTTATGAAACTTAAATAAAGTAAATATAAAAACGTTTGTAATTCAATATTAATTTCCATTAACAATAAAAAGTTAAAATTAAAAAATAATTAGTTTAATTTAATAATCATTTTAAGTTTTTAATATTTTGCATTAAATATGTTGGTATTAAATGTTGCGGTATTAACTGTTGCATACTGTATATATAAGTGCTTGCTATAACGTGGTATTCAGTACTGTAGTATTTAAAATTATGTGTATGTCCGAAAAAAATTTTGGAAAATGAAGAGGTTAATTTATATTATGTAGCCCGTACCTTTGGCCGAGTGGCAAGGTACGGGCTACGGGCCGGGTCCCACCTCAGGTAATCAAGTGATCTTTCAGATTTGAAGGCGGTGTGATTAGATGTTTTGTATTACTTTGTTGAGTTGTGATTAAATTGTTATTAATTCTCAAAATTTCCAAGTCAGTCTTTAATTATTGTATTCAATCTTTCAGTAAAGAACCATGGATTTGAATGGTGGACATCAAAGGTGGTTTTCAATTTCTTGTTAAAAGTTTCACTTAAATTGCTTGTTTTACAATTAGAATCAAAATAGCTGATTACGGGCTACAAAATATAAATTAACCTCTTCATTTTCCAATATTTTTTGGACATACACATTGGACAGGAAGCCGTGTCTCCACGATATTTTAGTAGGAGAATTGTTTTTCATTTTATTCACCAAAATATTCAGCGGAATCCCATCTCGTTTACGCAATTCAAATTCACAAGAGT
>MQRK01228888.1:360-10374 GCA_001938485.1 Girardia tigrina
TAACAATAACACAAGTCAAAGATGCTCTATACAGCGACCATAGCTTTGAGCATCTAATGTATATCCCAGGATATCTTTACATATTTCAACTTGAAATTTTGTCACAATTTTCTCCAAACTTTGCACGCTTACTCATTCTCGATGACAATAAATGATTATGTGAAAATTTGATCAAAAAAACTTTTAAAGGTCTCAGAATTGTGAAAAAACGGTCCCATCGAAGTTCCTGGACAATATTAATTAAAAAACAATCTACCTATAAATTTTAAGTATTCAAAAAATTAAAAAATGATGGCAAATTATTTTTAAAAACAAAAATACGCCATTTGTTAAATATACATTTATTTTTCATGACATTTAATTTCGATGGTATAACCAACATCGTCAGGTCTCAAGAAAAAAATGAATTAAGAAAGAAAAAACAAAATTGAGACACAGAACAAAAGACTTAAAACTTTGTTCAATATAAATATGTTAGCTTAAAGAATAATATAAAATTGTATAAAAAACAGTCACGATGAGAACAATATTTTTATTATTGAATGTTTGTGATTGTTTGTTTATTTGATTGTAATTTATATAATATTTGTCTAAAAAGTGTGTTTGTTTTGTCGGTCACGATTTTCAATGTAAAAATCCACTTAATTATGTGGGCAATCAGGATAGCCCGCGTCAATACAATTCTGTTAGTTCAGCTCCTTTAATCGAAAAACGCCCGGAAGCCGATGAAATCGATCGAAAACAGTTTAAGTCGTTAAATGTTTAAATTAACACTGATTTCGAAAATTGACGTTTTGATGATTCCCAAAAAGAATTTCGTGAAAATCTTTATGAAAATACTAATAAAATACAAATTTATTTGATAAATGACAATTTTTATCACTTATATACTAATGTTTTTGCTTAAAATCAATTTTATAAAAATTAGAAATTTTCGTTATCAAGAAATAATAACAACAAATAAAATGCAAAATTGCGGAAGAACCGGAAGGAATCCATTTAAGGACGTGGTCAATCTCAATAGCTCGCGTCAATACAATACTTAGCCGAAAGACCCCTGGCAGCCGATAAAATCGATCGAAAACCGTACAAGTAATTAAATGGTTAAATTAACATTGATATCGAATAATGACGATTTTGATGATTCCTACAAGGAATTTCGAGAAAATTTTTAGGAAAATATCAATAAAATACTAATTTATTTCATAAATGACGATTTCTATCACATATTTACTAATTATATTTCTAAAAATCAATTTAAGTTAAATTTGCGAAATTTCGTTTTCATCAGATTCACGGTTTGTCGGTCAAGCTCAAATTTTACTATGATCAAATATATGCTGATAAAATGCAAAATAATGGAGGAACAGTGAGTGAATCCGTGTAAAGTTGAGATAGCACTGCATAGTCCGTATCGAGACGGTTCTGTATGTACAGCGCCTTTGCCAAAAGACGCAGTTGATTGATACACCCAAAAATAACAATTACGATTTAAAAATTAAAACAGAAACTTTCAAAGTCGAAAATTCAGCTCACCCGTCATATATGACGACTTTTTTACTAGTAATATAAGAATTGTAATTCTCCTACCTAATTGGAAAATTGGTGTTTTATTGTACGAACGATATTTGATAGGATTTGTATTAATAAACCTATAAATTCAAATTATTATTAAATAATGATTGATGTTAAGATATTAGTAATATTTTTTTAAATACTGATATAGATTATATTTCAAATATTTTATTAAAATAAATTTTAGAAAATTAAAATTTAATAAAATTGTTAGTAAATTAAATTTCAAAAAATCAAGAATCAATTAAAAGTGATGATGAATAGTGAAAGCTCTATTGGAAATTGAACTGAAGACAATTCAAATTGTGTTGTCAATAAAAATAATATAAACTATATTAGTACTCTTAATAAAAGGTCACTCCTCACAGTCTTAACCCTAACCATGTCTATTTTTATAAGAAATCCTTTTTCATCATAATATATCTTTAAAATACCTCCTCGACGCCCTCTGCTCAAAATAAGTAACGCATTCAGCGCCGTGGAATCTAGACAATTTATTGAAGGTCAGGTGAACAATTTTGTCATGATATTCATGCATCTAAAAATGTATAAAGATTATCAAAGTTCAAAAAAGTACAACAAAAACAATATTTATATTATTTAAAAAGTTCTTATTTATTCATTTAACTAAATTTATTTTTTATTTACATTAAAATAAGCCATTTGGTCAAATTTATTTTATTCGAATCCGACAACTAAATCAAAGACAACGATTTGATGATGCTAAAATAGAGTTATTTGCTCATTAAAACAAAATAATATACTTTATGTGTCTAAAACAAAAAAATAATTGGTTATAGTTATTAGTTAATTGAAAAAAACGAACTCTATTTTTTTTAATTTTCCAAAAAAGCCGTCGAAAAATTCAATTAAAGTAATTAATGAAAATAATTAAATTAATTTAAATTGATTATCGAAAGAAAAATGAAAAACTTCTTTTTTTAGAAAGTACAAATTTTTTTTCGGTAATTAAATTATATATAATAAAAAAAGAATTTTAATTAATTATCCGAATGAAAAAAAATTCATCATGAAATTTTATTTTAATAAAATAATTAATCATATATCCTTTTCCTAATTATTAATTAAAATCTGTCGCCACAAACGATCTTCCAACCAGTCCAACGAAATATTTGAAGTTTATTTATATTTTGAAAATTATTGGTAGCAAATTTGAATTTTCGTTTTGTGAATTAAAACCAATAAAATCCGACGAATTAAAACACATAAGACGTGTTTTAATTCGGATTTTATCAGTTTGAATACTGGAGAATGGACAAAATGATGATCTTGTTAGCTCTTGTATTTTGTGTCAATTTGTCTTTGGTCTTTTCACTATCCATTGACCGACTCCTACGAGAATCCTACCAACAAGATCATCAACAAATTGTCTATAAAATACCGGAAAAGAATTCCAGTCACAAATCGAAATCCCAATTGTGATATTCTTATTTGCTTTTATTTTCAGTGAAGCTCAAAGCCTTCATCGCTTGCAGGCCAGACTGTAGCAACCATTGTAACCATCAAGTTTACTTTATATCCTTACTTCCGAAGAAGGTAATAATATTTTTTTAAAAATATTTTTCTTGAGTATAATTTTCCTTGGCTCAATAGTCCTCCTGCATCGAGTGTCTTTTGCTCTGTATATCTGCATTCACAAATCAAGCTGAAGAGATCGGAGTAAATATACTTGATTTTCTTTTATATTATGTTATTAATTATTATCATTTTTTATAAATTATTTTACAGACCATGGATTAAAAATTCTTTAAGGACGCTTGGGAGACAACATATAAAAATTAACAAATAAATAGATCTTGTCCACAAACACGGGTTAAGGAAAGAATAAAGGAAGAAAACATTGAAGAGCACAAACCAATAATCAAAATACCATATTCTGAAGGATTAAAATCATTTAAGAAGATTATTTACTTCAACCCATTAATTAATATTCAAAATAGAAAATTAAAGCCGTTTCAAATCTTCAAATATTTTTTTAAATACTTTGTACTTATAGTTATTTTTACGTTTTTAAAAGCTACATTAACATTTCTAAGAGTGAAAAAAGCTTTGATAAGTAAATTTATTTTTCATCAACAGTGTCAAAAATTTCTTGAGGCAGCCTAATTTTTCTTGATCAAAAACTGAGTTGCGACAACCTATAAACTCTCTGACCCAATATTTAACAGTTGGCAGAGATGGTGAGTCATACAGGTAAGTTGACTACAAAAGATCGTAGATATTACTGCACGTCTTCTTCTGCAACACAAGGAACTTGATAACGCTCCGATATTCGATGTATGAAATCATCACACTGACGCAAATTCAAATTTGTGCAATAAAAATTGCAATGTGTTTCATAAAATAAAACAATTAATGAAATTAAAATTTATATTAATTTATTTCCTTATTAAACGACTACACAATATTTTATTAATAGGTTTACGACCACCCACAAGAAAACTTTTTTATATATTAGGTATTAAAATAGTAAGTGAAGTATTGTTAAGTAAATTACCATGTAATTATGAACTGTAGAACATTTATTTCGCCAAACTACGAAGGGTTTATGTTATGATCGAATTCCAAGAGATTGTTACAAGAAGAGCCAATTTTAAAAAGAAGAATATATTTTTACTATAATTTTTCTTTAATTATTCCTCAAATTTTAAGAGTATTTTTATAAAATAAAATCGTTTTTTCCTCACTTTTATTTATTTACTGATTTTATTTTACTTCAAAGAATTAAAAATAATATTTCCAGATTGGCATCAACCAGAAGAACAACAAGCTGCCGAAAAAATCAAAAGCTTTCAAAAATTCGTTTTCAAAGTTTAAAGGTTAAAATGGATAAAATCTCCTTTGAAAAACGATTGATACTAATTGTCATTAATAAATTTACTTTATTTTTTAGTTTTCTTTCAATAATAAGCATAAATATGAAGAAATATTTTGTGCAATTTTAAAAAATCGGTATTATACACAAAACCTTGTTTTTTGAAATGTTGCGTTTAGTGCAAATTCTATTTGTGGCAACATGCCTTCCCAATCTGTCCTCGTTATTTTCACATAAAGACGCATTTAAATATTCTCTGATTGTTCGAAATTGTTTCTCTTCTATTCCATTTGAGTTGTGACGGTATGGGCTCGAATAACACATTTTTTGTTCAAAGATATGTCACCATATATTTAATTATCTTAAAATTGGGTATGTTCCGGCAAGATCCATTTTTTCATTATAGTGTCTTTATAGTTACTTCATCCTGCTGGCTAATATCTTTCAATGATATGCGCGTGCTAACTGATCAATAATCGCAACAATATACTTTTTCTTTCTTCAAATCTCCTTAAGATATATAAATAAAATTTCTCAAATGACTCATTTTCGACCTTTGTCTTTCGTCATTTTTCCGTAAAGATCGCTAATGTTGAACTTTCTGGCAAACTTGACTCTGTACAATTCCGTTTTTATTATTTCATTTCTATTGATCTTATTATAATTTTCTGCGATGTATTTTGCCCATTTCTTTGCGCCAGCGTGAGATAATAAAGTATGTATCTATGCAATCATTTCTTCTCTTTTCGAGTTTGGTATTCAAATTTTCCCCGTGTTCGTTCTTATTATCTTTACATTAATTAAAGTTCCTTTCGGTTTCTTCTTTTACTTCTAGTTGATATTTGAATATGTCTGATGTGCCTAACATGTTGATCCTCCGAGTTTTGATCTTCTGTATTTTTGCATTTGGTGCGCCATCAAGAATTGAATACATTTATCCAAGATATTCTGTGTTCATGTTCATATTCTAGGTTCATGTTTAGACTTGATAGATAATTTATTCACGACTAAAACTAGGCCGCGGTCTGTGTTAATTAGTTTTAAACTTAAACATAATTGCCTTGAGATCCGTTCACAAGGTATGTCGCTATCCGTAAAAATAATGATTTAAATAACGACAAAAATTATATATTGCCAACAAATCTTACCGAGTTATGCAATACCGTTTCTCGTGATTGTCCATAGAGTGGGAACCATATGTAATAACCCTCTCATCACTGTTTTTATATCTCTGGGACAATACCTCTTCAATGGTATCAAATCTGGCATTTATGTCCAAAATAAATTCCTTTTTTAAAATCAGGGTATTCTAAAAGCTGTAGTATCGTTAAACCTTCCTTCGTCTTTGTAAACGCTGAGACACATGCCCTGTCTATAACAATTTGTTTTCGTTCCATCCACACATTTAATATCATTTTTGTTTTAAATCAATTAAAATTTATTTTTAAATCATATTCATTTCAAGTTTGTCTCTTCACGATTGACATCATTCTGGCCGTCCTAAGAAATCGACTCCAAGAGATGATAAACTCATCAGAAGAGCAGCAGCTGTGAATCCATCGATTTTTGAAAGGTGCAGAAGTACCTGGGCCAATAGTGGATCTCCCACCTCGGAGAAAATTATTGCCATTTTCTGAGATTCCCTTCTTTTCGCCTTACATTGTCAATGGGTAAATTTAAAGCTTGAAAACTTTGTTTAAAAAAAATCGTACCCCCTTTGGTTTTGAGCTCCTCGACATCAGTATAAGTTGAGTGTTTCCGTTTTCGATCGATGCGACAATCGCATTTTTGATCTGAGACTTTGATCTGTCAATTCGGATGAGTTTCCTGGCAAACGGAACTAATTCAATCGTCTATTGTCTAGTTCCACAATCAACATCGAATACACTCAAATGATTTTTGTAAAGGAGCTAACTGAAAATGTGTTATTTTTACACAATAGAAAATGTTTTATTTTTACACAATATAAATAAACATATATAACAAAAAAATCACATTCGAGAGAGAGAGAATGGCACGGATAAATCTCGATTTCGATTTGTGTTTATTGTTCAAAAGTTTCAAAGGAACGATCTTCTGTTGTAACAATGTCGATGGAAACGTCAGAGAATCATTCGGTTGTACAATGAGATTTTGAAGAAAAAGATTATATGGAGAGATGCACTTTCAGTGGAAATAATGATAAATTGGTTTGCAGAAAATTCCTTTACGAACCGATTTTACAGGAAAATGTTTTGTAGGTAATATAATATAGTTGTAATCCGTAATTTTATATATATATATATATATATATATATATATATATATATAAAATTTTATATATAATTTACTATAAATAATTTATATATAATAATTGACTGGGTCACTACAATTTTTATTCACAATTTTTATTGAATAGTAGTCAACAATGTCCAAGACAATATCGGGACAATATTCCGGTCGACTTCTCTATAATTTCGATTGGGATTCGTTGTTCAAGAGTTACGAGAAATTTTCGATTTAAATTGATATTATGTTATAAAATTCAATAACGATTAAATTTAAATAGATTAGGTCGAAATTCTACGCAACGATTTCGACGGCAATTTTGTTAAAGAAATGACAAAAAACAATTTTATTACAAGAAAACGTTTTTATAAATAAAAATATTTTTCTTTTTCACACTTTTTAAATTTTTATTTTCGAAATATTTCAATGATAAATCATTTTTTTATTATTCAATTCGGAACATTACACTAATACGGGGTTATGTTCCGAAAAAAAACATGACACGAATTTTTTTTATCAAGCTGATATTTTTTTAATTATTGGTAATTCTACCAGTAGCGCTCTTTTCACTTATTTTGCTAAAATAATTACAAGTGTATGTAAACAAAATAATATAACTCTGTCAATAAATAAATTGGAAAAATATTTACCTTTTTCGTAACCAGAAACAACCCGTAAAATGTTATAAAACATTATTATCCTATTTTAAGAAAGCACAATACACTAATTGAAACGTTACAAAAAGCACAACACACGATATGATTGAAACTGAACTCAAAAATTAGCAAAACACAGGGAAAATAAAACTATCAAATTTCGTTGATTTTCAGTTAGAAATGGAATCCCCGAGTTTGATGGCATGGGGCAATTAGAAAAAAAGAAAATTTCAAAAAAAAGACCCGAACCTAAAACAACACAATCTCGAAAATATATTTACGCACAGTGAAACTTAGTACAAATTAAGCAACAACGCAACTTCGAAAAAATACAAAACTAAACAACGCAAAGCGAGATATTGGTGTATTTACTATGCAAATGTTATTCTATCAAAAAGCTTAAATTAAATCAATTTAACAAACAGCATTATATCCGTGTATAACGCGAGCAAAATGTTCTTGTAACAATTATTTATTGATTGTGTTATACATTGTTTTAATATTAATCAATGGAATATCGTTTTAGATGAGATTTCTAGGTATAT
The DNA here is from genome assembly GCA_001938485.1 of Girardia tigrina. Lineage (NCBI taxonomy): Eukaryota > Metazoa > Platyhelminthes > Tricladida > Dugesiidae > Girardia > Girardia tigrina. The sequence goes on from MQRK01228888.1 coordinate 8,241, forward strand.
ATTTTCTACAAAGTAAAACTATTGGAATTGGTTATGGGACAAGTAAAAAACCGGGAACAACATTTTATTATTAATAGAGGACGAAGAAATATACCGCTATTTCTCTCAATAAATAAAATTACTATAGCAAATATTTTAGCGCATTTTATATTCTTTAATATCACAATTTATTGTCTTTTTTAGGATCAACTAATTTTAAACAAATCTCAGACGAATTCATTAACAATTTATCGATGTATAAACGATTAATTTAATATCTATTCAAAATATGGATAAAATATTTCGATAAGCACCTACAAGTCAATCAAGTGTAGACAGATTCGGCCATCCAGTCCCAAAAAGTAGTAATGTCGAACGTTCTCCCCTGTGATCTATGACACTCCAGACAGTCTGAATATTACTATTAGTTACAGTACTAAATTTACTGTTTAGAATAAATTTATGAAGTATTTGGATGCCACAAATCAAATTGTAATTGGAATTGTGCCATTTCCCGTTACATTTTGCATCTTTCCCATGTTGGGAATTTGTTAGAATATTTTTTATGCCTTTGTAGAAAATGCGTTAGGGTGCAAATTCATCTGACAAGTTAATTGAATCGAATTTGTTAAGACTCTTTTGACCTATTAGATTATGCTTAACATTTAATTTGTACACATGAATTTTTATCCCATTGATCTTACTAATTTATTTAAGATAACACCTGCATGATCAGTTGGACAACTCTTAAAGGTCTTTTAACAAACTTTTATTTTGTCGGTTATAATTTGATAGAATACCTAAAGTTCATAACTAATGAACTTCATATATGTTGGCGTCAAAATAGAACATGATCTGTTCCTGTTATCTAAAATAATTGTTTCCAAGTACGTAATTTTATTTTTTTATGCAATAATTCTGTTATCACAGCTGATTTAATAATGTATGTAAGGAATACGATGACACTTGCGTTGTAGAGGTCAACCTTCGCGTCTACAAATAGATTGATAACCATTCGAATTACGATATTAATAAAACTATTGACAATCATATTAGTGTAATTAATAACAACTATTTTAAAATAATCAGTTAATTATGTCTATTTTGCAGCTCTTAAAATGAAAATATTTTAATATGATTGGAGAAAGCAATTTGTATATTTGAACATGTTTTAAAATGCTTAATTAATATTGTTTCTGGGTTTATTCTTCCCTTTCATATATGTGACCAAAGCTGAGAAAAGGGATCACAAGTAGGAAACTGAGTTAAGAGTGCGACGTTATAGGTCTCATAATAGTTAACAACTGTGCAAAAAATCATGCTGATATTCCATCATTTGACTCTTCTACAGATATTACAATGGTCATATTCGTAACAACTTGCTTTTGAGAAAACGCGAATTGAAACATTATGTCTCTGCTACACACACAATTGTAGTTGGTATTTAAGGCCTATAAATAGGTCAGAACAGCAAATGATGCATACTGTATTCAGGGACATGGATTGACCTATTGAAATAGATAGAGAACTACTTTTGCCCCATTTTGACCAATCCACTATTACAGTCGATTTCTGGTATTTCTGTGCAGCGACTTGTGGTCACTTTTCTCAGCTGCGGTCACATATATCAAATTCATTCGTATTAAGAACACTAATTGGATGGGTATTAAAACTTGAATTTACCACTCGGGCAATTAGTCATCGTTATGGATTGATTAATTTTTAATTCTATTTCTAAACGTCTTATTATTCAAACAAATTTAAATTACAATATATTTACAATTTGATTTCAAAATAATTTATAATTTAAATTAAAAAATAATTTTTTTAAGGTGCCTGTTCAGCAAACCTTTTGCTTTATATGCCTTTTTAAACAATGTAAAAATGATAATCGAAACGATAGTAACGATTGTAACACTGTTTAACTAAAATTAAGGAATGAAAATATATTTATATTTTAAATTATTGCAATAAAAAGAACAATATTTAAACAACAATATTTTTATGAAAAAAATATTTTTCGAAGTCTAATAGATGCTATTTAAAATAATATGGTTTTTAAACCCAATTTCTTAATTATCTTAATTTTTTATGGATAAAATGTATATTTGCATTTGAAAAATAATTATATATATATATATATATATATATATAT
>MQRK01228890.1:16604-43027 GCA_001938485.1 Girardia tigrina
TACATAATTTGTCTAATGTTACCCTAATGTTGTGTTCTATTTGCTTGTTTGTATACATATTGTCCTTCAAGCGTCTTCTAAGAATATTTAAACCCTGATTTGCAATTTCAAAACTGGACTACAAACTCCAAACTCTGTGAACAAGCCCTTTGATCATACCCTCTCTGTATTTTTTCTTCACAAAAACTCTGTGGTGTTGTGTAAAGACCTGTATCTGTCTTTTAAATTTTTTTCTTTTTTAAATTTTATTTTCTTTATTAGAGTCTAATTAAAATTTGAAAAATAAAAAAAATCCTCGAAACGAATGAAATCATTTTCAGTAAATTTAGAAATACGATTTTTTCATTCACTAAAAACCGAATACTTTCAATCTAACAAATAAATATAAATTTGATTTATGTTTTTTTTGACGTTGCTTTTTTATTTTTTTACCCTTTTGAATTGGGTGTGTCGTTTGTTTTTGATTTTTATTTTTTTATTGCTTGTTTTTTTTTGAAACACTGGCAAAGGATTTTGGAAAACAAACAAAAACAAACAAACATATGCTGGTATCATGAACGTTATGGAAACGATGCTTTCAAATGCCGAAAACCTTGTTAGTTCAGACAAAATAGTAATAACACAATCAAACCAAGAGTTCGAACTTTTTATAATTCTAATATTAAAAAATGATAGTAAAAAAATCTATCAACAATATAACTACACGTCTAACCAAAGGGGAGAAAGTACTTCAAAAATCTAAGAATAAAACAATAAAAACTAAACTTCTGAAACCTAGAGAACAATTATCGACCCAAACAAATCATAAATCTTCTGAAAACCGCAACAACAACTTGGCTGTAACAAGAGAAAAAGAATCACAAACACAAAAGTTCTTCAGTGACAAAAATACTTCCGAGAAACAAATTCAAACTTTGGAATCCATAAATAAAGAATCAACGGATAAATATAGTCAAACAACAAACACGATTATCACCGAAGTAAAATCCATATCCAGAGAAATACAAACTAATACGCCAACAATCAAAGATGACTCTTCACTGTGATTGTGCTCCTTTTTTATACTTATAGTAAGATCATCTTCATAAGTAACAGAGGTTATAGCAGTCATGGTTTCTGCATTTCCAATATATTTTACCTTTTATTTGTTGTTTTTTTTATACAGAAATCCATCATGAGAAATCATAATATTTCCCTTTTTAGTTTTTAAAATTACCATGGGATCGTTAAAAATTTATGATTTAAAAACAAAAAATTACTTATTTTTTTTATCCATTTTTTACTTTTTTTTTAATTTTAATGTTTTACGCATATGTTATTTTCAACATTTTTTTTACATTTTAAAAACATTAAAACTTTTGACATTATATTTTTCGACATTTTAACGTGGTACCCATTAACTTCAGTCACAGATCAATAGCTGTGCAATGTTATTAACTTCAGTTTGAAAATTTGATATTATTAACTTTACTGTACATTTTGGTTTATATCATTGGGTGATTGAATAAGTTAATAATCAGCTTAACTTTTAAAAACATTCTTTATTTCATCAACAATGACGACTTGATATCTTTGATATTATTTTAGTTTGTTTTCGTTGAAAGTTTTTGTGGCATATAATTTTCTAAGTGCATTAGCTCATGATAAACCTCCACCGCCATTCAGCTTCTTTTGCAAAAAAACTACATATCGTGCCACTGACTTTTGGATCAAGCACATTTACCAGTGATCAAAATCTGTGGTTCCTCTCGTACTGAATAGAATTACTATTGTAATGATGATTTATATAGTAGGGTAAAACTAACCTGTCTCACGACGGTCTAAACCCAGTTCACGTTCCCTATTAGTGGGTGAATAATCCAACGCTTTGTGAATTCTGCTTCACAATGATAGGAAGAGCCGACTGGTTAATATTTTCTAACGGTTACTGTCACCCATAATTGTATCAATGAAATCACTAACAACATTTAGGATAATTCCGTAGCTTGGCGTTTTACCTTTACAAAACCCTAAATTCCACACTCACAGAAAATCGTGAACCCTACTTTTTACCTCTTTAAGAGTTTTGTTAATTAGGTTAGCAACAAATAAGGTCTATATTTTTTTAAGAAAATAAATGTTTATAAATGGATTTTGTCTTAAAGTTTTACTTTGTGTTATCTGACTCTTTACCTTTGCATGTTAAAATATCCTTTTTGAAATTTAACTGTCAATTTTCTATATTTAGCTTACAAAACTTGAGTATTAATAAAATACCCTATAAAACAACTGCTTAAATGTCATTGTAATATTTTGCATTTATGAAATTACCAAATTCGTAAGGGCCATTGACTTCAGGTCAATAAAATACTATGAAAAGTTTGATAACACTTTAATGTAATTTAGATTTACCTCATACTAAATCACATTCAAATATTAATCAAAATACTATTGATAAAACATTTTTTTAAAAATTTAAATATAATATTCGTTCATTAAAGTTGAAATAATTAAATTAAAAAATCTCCATTTAATTTTAATCATAAGAAAATTAATTTAAATTCATATATTTCAAAATTAAAAACAAGAAATTATGATATATTTAAAAAAAACCAATAATTATAATCAATTAATAGATCTTAAAAAATATCAAACAATATAAGATAACAGATTTTATTTTCTAATTTTCGAAAAAAAAATTAATATCGAATATATTTAATTATTTTAAATTAAAATATAGTTCATAGGTTTTCTAGAAAAAAATTTATTTAAAACCAAAATTAATTATTTCACAACAAAGAAATTGATTATTGATAATAACAAATATTTGGTTAATTTAAATCAGTTGTTTAAACCGACATTTTAAATTCTCAGTCTAACTAGAATTCCGAACTAGAACATGAGAGAAATCGTTCATTTGCAAGCTGGTCAATGTGGAAACCAAATCGGCTCGAAAGTATTACATATTGATTGTGAAGTCTTAAATAATTGATAATATCATTTCGATTTATTGTAGTTTTGGGAAGTGATATCGGACGAGCATGGAATCGATCCGACCGGGACATATCACGGAGACTCAGATCTTCAGTTGGAAAGAATCAACGTTTATTATAACGAAGCCTCGGGTGGAAAATATGTCCCTCGTGCGGTGTTGGTCGACCTGGAGCCGGGAACCATGGATTCAGTCCGATCTGGTCCATTCGGTCAACTGTTCCGACCCGACAATTTTATATTCGGTCAAAGTGGGGCTGGAAACAACTGGGCCAAGGGGCATTACACCGAAGGAGCGGAATTGGTTGATTCGGTCCTTGACGTCGTCCGAAAGGAAGCTGAATCCTGCGACTGTCTCCAAGGATTCCAGTTGACTCATTCATTGGGTGGTGGAACTGGATCTGGAATGGGCACCCTGCTCATCTCGAAGATCAGAGAAGAGTATCCCGACAGAATCATGAACACGTTTTCTGTGGTCCCGTCTCCGAAGGTGTCGGACACTGTTGTTGAACCGTATAACGCGACGCTATCCGTTCATCAGTTGGTCGAAAATACAGACGAGACATTCTGTATCGATAACGAGGCGCTTTACGATATCTGTTTCCGAACTCTGAAACTCACCACCCCGACTTATGGCGACCTCAACCACTTAGTGAGCGCGACTATGAGCGGTGTGACGACCTGTCTGAGATTCCCCGGTCAGTTGAATGCCGATTTGAGAAAATTGGCGGTCAATATGGTGCCGTTCCCGCGATTGCATTTCTTTATGCCGGGATTCGCCCCGCTGACCAGTCGAGGAAGCCAGCAATATCGCGCGCTGACAGTGCCGGAATTGACTCAGCAGATGTTTGATGCCAAGAACATGATGGCTGCCTGTGACCCGAGACACGGCCGATATTTGACCGTCGCTGCCATGTTCCGAGGCCGAATGTCGATGAAGGAGGTCGATGAGCAGATGTTGAATGTGCAGAACAAGAACAGCAGTTACTTCGTCGAGTGGATTCCGAACAATATCAAAACGGCAGTGTGTGATATTCCACCGAGAGGATTGAAAATGTCGGCGACATTTATTGGCAACAGTACCGCGATCCAAGAGTTGTTTAAACGAGTGAGCGAGCAGTTTACGGCTATGTTCCGACGAAAGGCGTTCTTGCATTGGTACACCGGAGAAGGTATGGACGAGATGGAGTTCACGGAGGCCGAGTCCAATATGAACGATTTGGTGAGCGAGTATCAGCAGTACCAAGATGCCACTGCTGAAGACGAAGGTGAGTTTGAAGAAGAAGAAGAGGCGGAACAATAAACGTTGTCAATAGACAAATTTATATTGTTATAGCAATAAAATTTTGAGTTTTGATTCGTTTTTCTTCTTATGCAATATAATATTTGTTTAAAATATAAATTTGTAAAATAATAAATTTTATTGAATTGTAATTTTAAATTCAATTAATCAATCGTCTGAATTAATTTTACAAATATAATCGTAACATTTTTTACAATACACAAAGTATTTTCACGTTAGAATTTGACCTTTGGTATTTTGGTTATTCTATTGTCAATAACAAAATAAGATTTCTTAGTCGAACTTTGATATTTAGATTAGTAAATTTTGATTATTGAATGCGCTTGCTTAAATTAGTTTAATGTTTATGAATTAATATTGTCATTATCCAATGTCTAGAGTAGTTCAGACAAAGCTCTCATTCAGTAGTTATTTCGTCACGAAATAACTACTGAATGAACTAAATCCTAACCTATTAATATTTAGTCGTGGAATGTTTACATTTAATGTTGATTTATTACTAATTTCGAAATGATTTTCATACAGATATTAAATTACGACACCAAAAAAGAATTTTCTAGATTTTTAATATAGATGAATGCGTTATGTAATTTATTGAGTCATGGGTGACATTCGTGATAATTTGATTAAATTATTTGAATAGAGACTGACAGTTTAAAATCAATCGTTCAGAGATAAGACAATGTTGTCATGAAAAATTGAAATATTTTACAATTTGAATATAAATATAAGTCTTAAATATATATCTTAAATTTTGGAGTCTAAATAGAAATAGTTATATGAATCTGAGTTTTTATATGTACTTTGTTTTGAATAAGAACTAATTTCACTAAATCTTAGAGTTAGCGGTTTCTGGATAGAACTAAGTTAAAATTGAGGTTTGAGAATTAGAATTTATCAGTTAAAGTTAGAAATTAAAAATTGATTTTTTTTTATTGAAATTAGTTCAAGAACTCTTTGTTTCATAAAATAGTCTCAAATATATGTTAAATTTGATTTTTAAAAATAACATAATGTGATGTTAAGACAGTCGAACATATTTACATGTTTTGTGGGATTTTATTTATGTATTTATTTATTTTCCTGTAAGTTTGTTGCGTTTTTGTGAATAATAAAAGGATGAGCTTTGAATCTCAAAATCTTTCTCTACCAAGGCTAAAAAACTAACATACTAAATTAATAAAAATTTTGATAAAATTTAATTTAAAATTTACTTTCGTAAATCGTTTCCTCTGAGTTAATTCCTAATGATACACAATTTATTATAGTCTGTTGTGCATAGCTGTCAGACATACTTCCACCTAATGCCCCAGGAAAACTAGATAATGTTAAACTCCATCCCTAGTAGAAAATTTATAAAAGGTAAACGAAAACTGTATACCGAGAGTAATTTGTGGTACCAGTCGGTCAATAATTCACTTACAAGGTTTAGCACTGAGTATGATGGCCGTTAGACTGAATAGCGGTACTGAAATTTGTACAACTAAAAAGTATGGCGAACACACTGTTGATAATGACATAATATTGATCGTGGTTTTTTGTTAAAATTATCTGATTATAAACAGAGTAATATAAAAGTACTATCAGAGTCCAAGACTTCCAAAAAAGCTCCGGGCTTCATATATTATTAGATGGTAAGATCACAGTTTATTAAGATTATATTTTTGTACGTTTCAATTAATTATTCTTAGAATAATTTGATAATTTTTAAAGAAACAAAAAATGTTTTATTAGTTGAAACATACTGCCAATTGAAACAACTGTTGAAAATTAATCACAAAAGTCTTTCATCTGAACTATTCGCAAAACAAAATATCTTTTTTAAATTTCCACAAAAAAAAATAAAAAATCCACGTTTCAATGATGTCACTATAAATTCTGCTTCTAAGAAACTCTTAAAATTCAAGTATTTTACTCAGAATTAAGTTTTCCCTCTATTTTTTGAATGAAACTGATTAATATTCACATTTAAATATACTTTTAATGTCATTATTTAAATAAAAGGATATTTACATTTTATAATTATAAGGAATAATATTATTAATAAAAAAATTTTTTTATAAAAACAACCACATTTTTCAAGCATTACCAATGCACTAAAAAGAGGAAAATAATTTTTTTCTAGACATGTGCGAAATTTTATACCTAACCAAAAACTTGGGGCGGATTTCTGAATTACTGCTATTAGTAACTGCTATTTCCTCTTTACTGCTTTTTAGTAACAATCGATCATTTCTTTGCCCTACGTTAAATCTATCTACCTAAAATCTATCTATCTTTAAATTTAATTGAATATTTTTATAATAATAATTACTAACAGGAAGTTGAATCTACAATTTACGAAACGAGACACAGATACAACACTGTTTAGTTTTGTTGTTTGTTTGTTTTTTTTATAGTTAATATAACACGTAAATCGCCCGTGTATGCTAATTGTGCATGAAAATCGTGGTTTCTAGTTCTGCAAAAAAATAGTTAATTTATATAAAATGTGTTTAAATTTCAAAAAGTATGCATACACAATATTTCCAAATAGAAAGAATAACAAAGTATAATCACAACAGTTCTGCAAAATATACAAGATATTATTGTTCTGTTTTTAATTATTTGTAATGAATCATTACTAATGATTAACTGATTGAATGAAATGTTATTATTATTAATAATTTTCTGTGGAGATTAAATAACTTTGCTATAAAAAATATGAAAAACTGTTATATAATAAATGATTTTTTTCCATATTTTTTAAAATTCTGTTATATTAAATTTTCGAATTGAATATTTTGTAAATTATCAAACAATTGAAGATTATTCATTTTATATTGTTATTCTATTGTAAATGAAAGTTATTCTAGTAAGCGATGTACAGATTTAATATACGATTGTTTCTTAATTATCCTTTAATCTAACTTTTCGCTTTACATGCAGTGTTCCCGCCAGAACTTTTCTTTGGGGGGAACAGGAAAACATTGGAGGGAACCGCAATGTGCATGTACTTTCTTCCACTCTAAATCTGAATGGATGCTGATGAGGGAGTAAGGTAATTTATCATAAAGTAAAAAATAAGGATTTCTAATAGAGTAATTTCTAAAACCTGTAATGTTTTTTTGTTTAATATTCGATCACCACATCAGCCACCGCCGAAGAATGTGGAGCATGGGGGAAGTAGTTCTGTTGCGGTCTATGGAGCACTTCGGATCTACAGATATGAGTTATTTATCGAAATGCAATGTGTTGCTGTGAAGTGAGAGTGTGTTGTTGTATTGCCTGTGAAAGTTGTGTGTAGTTTGCGTTTTGAATGGTTATTGTGTGATTTTTTTGTTGTGGTGGTGTGTGGTTTGTGTGAGATGTGTTGTTGTGTGATGTTGTAAGCGTGTGTTGTTATTGTGTTAAGGGTGTGAGGTTGTTCCGCGTTACTTTGTGCCGTCACGGAAACGTACCGACTGGATGATCTTTCTTTGAGATAGTTTTCTTGTGGTATTTGTGGTTGAAGGGCGTGTTGACGTTGTTGCTTTCATTTTGTGGGAGTTGCTGCTGTCCAGATTCCGTTTGGTTTCGCCCTGAATCGAATTTTCTAAGAGCAGACAAGACATGAGCTTGCAAATATTCACGGTGAGTTCCTTCTTGTGTATCAAAATTTAAGCTGTGTTATTATCTAGTGCGATGGTTAAGAGCTTATATGAGCTGGTGTAGTGACTTTCTAGAGAGGTCGCAGTTTTGGAGCCAGACGATTTTTGAGGTTACAAGTTCTTTCGGGACGAAGATGTGCTGTCTCTTGGGGGTCTTTGGTTTCTGTCGGCTTGCAAAAAGTGTTCAAGCACCATTAACATCTCATCGTTTCTTGGTGCCTCATTGAAGAATAGCTCGTTGTTTAGTGAGGTGTTTGAGCCGAAGAGTATTTGTGCGGGCGAGGTCCCATATGTGCCACGGGGAATGTTTCTCCAGCCTAGCAAGATGAGTGGTAACCGCTTCGCACAATCTTGTTTCTGTGCTAGCGTTCTGAATGACTTCTGCAGGGTGCGGTGGAACCGTTCTATCAGGCCGTTAGTTTGCTTGTGGTATGCGGTGGTCCTGATTTTATGGATCCCCAATCGTTTAATGAGGTCACTGAATAACTCTGACTCGCATTGTCGCCCCTGGTCTGTTGTGATCCTCTTCGGAATGCCGAAACGAGAAATCCAGGGGTTGACGAATATTTCAATGATGGTGTCAGTGGCCAGTGATCTGATTGCGAACGACTCGTGCCGCCTAGTGTTCCTGTTTAGGATAGTAAGAATGTACTGGTAGCCATGTGACATGGGAAGTGGTCCGACGATGTCCATGTGCACCGTGTCGAAGGACTGCCGGTGGGGAACGTCAATATTGGCNGGTGTGCTTCGTGACATTATTCTTCTAGTACTGGAAACAGGTGTGAGACACATTAACGGCCAGATAGCTTTGTTTCTTATCAGCTGATAAGAAGCCTTTGAGCCAGGGTGTGATGAGTTGTGAATTGCCTGGAAGGCCTGAGGCCGTAGATCCTGGCCGAGCACCGGCCGGAGGCACCCCGATGCTTTACACATTTTCCTTTTTGATGGACGGGATTTTGAAGTAGCTGAGATCTTTCAAGGGGAGGGATACTGCTCCAAGATCTCTGTGGTGAACAAAGGCTCGAAGTCGAGACTCATTATGTGAACTCTAGAAAGGCAATCTGCATCCACATTGTCGGCTCCTTTGATATTTTGTACGTTGATGTTGAACTGGGAGAGGTAACTAATTTGCTGTTGTTTTCGTGGGGACGGATTTTTCATCGTTAGATAGAATGTTAAGGATTTATGATCTGTGTAGACAGTAGTCGGCTGGGCATTGATGAAACACTCGAAGTGCCGAATGGATAGGTACAACCCTAACAGTTCGCGGTCGAAGTCCGAATTCCACGTCTGCGATAGAGAAAGTTTGTGTGAAAAGAACTCTATCAGTGATGATGACATCAAATCGTTCCTAGACGGTTTTTTTGCTGACAAAGGCAAAGGTTTTTATGAATCAGGAATAATGAGCTACCGGAAAGGTGGAAGAAAGTGGTTGAAAATAATGGACAGTATATCGTGTAAAAATATTTGTGCATCCATGTCCTTTTTTGATTATAAATATTTTAGTAAAAAACGCAATGACTTTTTGGCCAACCCAATAGTATAAGTGCATGTAAATAATGTTCTTAACCAACATCAAATAAGAATACAGCTTTAGTAGTATACCCACTATGCTATTATGATATATTATATAAAAGCCCAAGTCACTCACTGCCTGCCTCACTGCCTCACTAACGCTGTAAGGTAAATAATCAATAAAGAAATGATTGTATATTAATAAATATTAGACTGATATTAGAATGAATGCGATTTTGTAACCGTAATTTCTTAAATATCATTTTGTCTCGAGATATGATTTTCAAACTTTGCATTAAACAGAAATAAAAACTTTTGTTATACGATTTTTATACTCGAAACACTGAAATTTTCAATGAAAATGCTTTCAGAAAAAAGTCGCGTGATCTAATAGCACTGAACCCCCGGCAAGAGAGGGCCGCGAAGCGGGCCGAGCGCGCTATTGATATATAAAAGTATTTGTGTCAAGTATTTGTGACTATTCCAACATGACTGGCAACCAATTTTTACCCACTCTGAGAGTACAAATCTTCGCTTTACACGACACTGGAGTCTCGAAACGTGGATATTTTTTTAGTTTTCGAGAAACGTGAAACATAATCATTGCTTCCATATATACGTTGTTTTGGTCATTATTTGCTTTGTCTGACGATGACGGGTGATTCGTCGAAATTAATAACATTTTTTGAAAATAAAAATTTACAAGAAAATACAATATTTAAAAACAATATAATTAAATACAAAATTAATATAAAATCTCGGAAATAATAAATTAACATATATTTATATTTAAAATTATTTCGATTTGTGCAAGAAAAATTAAAAATCGTTCATCATAAATTGACTTAAGCAAAACTTGTTTAAATAATAGGTTCATTGTTGTTATTAAAATGTCGCGTTCCCCTCTCTCAACAACATTTTTGTGTGATCTGAACCCCCAGTCGCTTTCTGAGATAAACGACAACTCATTAATTTCTTCGATCTATCATTTTATGCACTCACACCATAGGGCGAACGGAAGCGTCTCCTCCATGCATATCAGCAAGGTGTATGCACTTTGTAGCGCCTACAGGTTCAAACGGGTAACAAGTATCGCACGACCGGTTGCTACAGCGTTCGCAGGGCACGAATCATTACACCGCTCTATATAAATTATATTTACAATTTATTTACAATGGCTCGAGTAAAGAGAGCCCGGAAGAAGCAGACGACGACCCTCCAGCGTATTCGTCGGGGACGGCCCGCGTTGCTTCTACAAGGCTCTTAGACTCTGATACAAAAATCCAATTCGAATTAATTTATGAACTTTCTTTCGACAATTCCATTACCACAGACTATTGATCGATATACCGAAAGTGGACAGCAACTACTATACTACCCATTACCCCAATAAAATTGAATATTATCATATAAATAAAACAAGAATGGATTAAAGAAAATTATATTCAATTAGCAAAGGTTAAAGACCATTAACATGTTAAAATAAAATAAATGTTACGCAACACCGTACCTTTGATTAAATACAACTGCGCCTTTCAAAAGATTAGGTAGAAAATTGATTCAAAATAATATGAGTAATGTAGGTTAAACAGTGGTAGCAAGAAAGTTGTGTGATTAATAATAGATGGTGTAATAATGCTAAATTGCTCAGCTATTTATAGTAGAGACAATCCACGTAACGGCCGAGGTTACCGAAGGCGTACATACAGTCGTAATTGAAGACGGATGGGTGTCGTGGTAGAGAAATTTATTAATCTCTATGATATGGTATAGCCAACTCGATTCATGCAGCTTTGATTATAAATACAACCGTTGCGAGCAAGCACACGCAATCGGCAAATTGACGGCTTATTTAATTTCATTTCAAAACGCACTGCGGTTGTTTGTAGTTGTTGCGCGGCTTTATTCATGTTTTTACTGGTTTGTTATTCATTGCTGTGAGGAATATTTTGAATGTTTGATGTTTTTGTGTTTGAATGTGTATGTTGATTTGGAAATGTGTCTCTCCTACCCAGATGGATGATTAATATTTGAATTCTTATTATCTAAAAATATGTTATGTTTAAATTTATTTTTAATTTAAAATAATTTTACAATTTTAAATAAGTTAATTAATTTTTACAATTTTTAATAAATAAATCAGATTAATATTTTTTAAATAATTACTAATCATTTTAATTTCTATCCAATACGTTTTTAGTAAATATTTTATTAAAATATTTATTTCCACATTTGCTAAAAAATAATAAGAATTAATTAATTAATCAATTTAGTTTAGAATGCAATGGTACGAAAGCTCTGACAAAGATTTTCTTAAGGACAATCAAAATTATTGTTTAAATAAAAATATGAAAAGTCAAATTGGTGTTCTTAATAATTGCTATTTCATTTTCATTGATAGTTTCTTTCAGACACCGTATGTACTGCCATCTATAAGCGTGGGTCTGCTTTGCATTAACGGGTGAGTAATTGTTTGCAATGCTAATTTCATTTTGGTGCGCTTATTCATTTCAGATTACCGGACTTCTTAACGGAATGGTCTATTACATGGTCTATTCTACTTATCACAGGGGGTAAGCCTCAGTGAACATCTAAACAACTGTTCTTTGGTAAGTGTTTGCAGAGGGGTATTTGTTATTCATTGTTAATCTAGGTCGTGTACCAAACTATCATAGAACGCCCGTCAGTTACAAGACGTCTGAATCATGGATGATTTTAATATATATTTTTTTTATATATATTAATATATATATTTTTTAATAACTAATTAAGAATTTGGACTTTTAGAGTTTTTTCTTTTAAGCAGGGTTACTGGACGATATGAACTTATTGATTTCCGAACTCTGGACGAAGTAAAATGTACACTAACAGTAGATGGACATTCTCAGGCTTTCAATTCTCACTTACCGGATTTTCTATTGGTTATTTATATATAGAGATTTTCAAATGAATAACTTCTTTTTTTAGGGAACGATGTCTCAGGCAAAAATTGCCTCTTATTATGCCGCACCATTAGGATATCAAGATCTGATAATGAACCTTATTTTATTATTTTTCTCTTGTTACTGTCAAAAATATTTTATTTTGTTCTCGTTTCGTATCTAATTCGGTACCATGGATTTATAAGTACAGTTTTGCCATCGCAACAAAAGTTTCAAAAAAGTCTTTTTCTGAATTTTAATCAGATCACAACCACTAACTTAATAATATCGTTGATGTGTTGCTGAGATTCTGCAAGCACAGAATTGCTTTGATAAGAGGTGTGGTAGAAATGTATCTGTAAATAAAGAGACTAAAAATACCTAAGATTCCTATGGTGGAGGCCGAGGAGTTAGAACTTGTTATGTTTGGTCGAGATGCAGCGATGTTTTTAACACAATTAGTGGTGCAAGAGGAATAAATAAGACTATTGAGAGGATATCCAAAAGCGGTAGGAACGATAATGATTTCCACCTATATAGAAGACAGTTTAGATTCTGTGAAGTGGGAAGAAATGGTCATAGAATTGATTGGCCAACTAAATAGATTTTGGAAAATCATTGGGTTAACTAACAGTGAGATCCTGATAAAAGAGATCTCGGAGCACCACAGAGCCAAACGATACGATTTGTAGGATAAGGAGAAATCGTCAGTGAAAAAACTGGGGATTTGCAGTAATCCCGCAATGAAACAATATGCAAGGACGTCTATAATTAATAAATGATTAAAAATTACGAGAAAGAATTTTTTAAACTTTGTGGCCAGAGTGTTTGATCCATTGGGATTGATATGTCCATTGGTGATAAGGACCAAGGTTATAATTCAGGAGATGTTTATAGAATGGGATGAAGAAGGGCAAAAGATATTCAAGAGGACGCACGTGTTGGGACTAGTGAGTTTTTCTTTCGCGTCAGCCTCGGGCCAATACATTGCACCGACACCGAGGCAGGCGATGGAAAAACTCCCTAAATTTAAAAAAACAAAAAATATTATAATTTATAACTAATTAATTAAAAAATAGAAACTTTTAATTGGTTTTGACCCTTGGATCTTGTCGATTTGAATATTTTCTTGTGATAATTTGATGGCCTGATTTGTTGACGTGGGTTTGATCGGGATTTTGGCCATCTCCGGGTTTTTTTCTATCTGATGACTGTTGACTTAGTGAAGGATGATTGACTGTGAGAATTGTCTGCTTGCTGGTTCTGTGAGTTTTTGTGATGAAAGATTGGTATAAATTCATCCGAATTTGTGCACTTGATCAGACTTTTATTGAATAAATTTTATTAGAAAAAAAGGATTTTTGTTTTGAACTTAGGTAATTTTTAGATTTTATTTCCTTTTTTTGAAGTTGATGGAGGTTGGGGAGCACCTCAAGGCTGCCGATCTGTCGATAAATAACGGTAGGGGCTTATAGTTCCTGCCGAGACTAGTGACCATCATGTAGGGAATATGAACAGGTTGTGAAGTAATTTGATGACTGCCGATCCGTTAATAGATTAACGGCAGGTTCTTATAGTACCTGCCGAGACTATTGACGATCTGGAAGTTTGAGAAAGTCCTTGCCAAGTTTCATTTCTAGAAGAGAATTCGTTTCTCTCTGCCTCCATCAATTATTCTTTTTGTTCTTCTATTTTTATTTTTTTTAACCCACTCATCGTCCTTATTCAGCATGGATAGAAAATATAAAAGCAAAGAACAACAAAAAGAACTGCTACTGGAGTTGCAGAAATGGAAAGGCGAATGTGACAAGCTGAATGACGAATTGACGAAGAGGACAACCGAATTTGAGGACTACAGATAGAATTCCGTTCCTCTATCAATTCACAAACCGGTTGTGGACAAATATTTGCTAGGACAACAAAAAATAAAGTCCTTGCAAAACGAGGTCACCGAGATAAGAATTCAGCAAAATATGTCCAGCTACTACAAGAAGGTGATCGAAAAGATTTCAGAAGAGCAACCGGAAATAATTATAGAAACAGCAAAAAAGATTGGATCAAATACAGAAAAAAAGCCTCTGGTGACGAACCCGAACATTTATGGGTCAATTATGAAAGAGGATATGGCATCATCTTCCTCTGGGGTGCTCAGCAGATCCCAGAAGCGGCGGGAGCAGAGGAAGCGAAAGGCTCAAATGTTTCAACAGGCCAAGAATGAGCTGCAAGCTGTTTTTAAACCCAGTCGTATTGAGGTTGACGTCCAAGATGGAAAAACGATAATCAGAAATGACACCAGTCAAAAAGAGTCTCCTGATTTTGATATCTCGCATCAAATTTCGATGCTTTTTCCAACAAATAATTTTCAAGAGACTATAGAACAGCAAGAATGGCTGGACTTTAAGTCAAAACTTGAAATTCAGAAGGAGATTCGTGACCCTCTACAGTTCCTAATTATCACAACTGGTCAAGGTGAAGAATTTGTCAATCTATCAGATTTGGATGATTATGGACGATGGATTGCCTTTGATTAGCGTTTTCTTTTGTTATATTTTAATAAAACAATGTCAACATATAATTTGTTCATATTCTTTTAACTTTAATCTCTGATATGAAAATGATAAACTCATAATAAGAAATATAGTAATCAAATAAAAAAACACGTTGAAGAAAAAATAAGATAATCATTAATTAAATAGAAGTAGCATAAGTCAACTTTCATAGACTTAATATATTTAAATATAATGTAGAACCCAATAGGTACCTCATCAGCTTCACTGGCGAGATAAAAGGGCCAGATGAGGTTGATGGGGTACGATATGGATCTCTAATAAGTGTGAGTTAGAGACATATCTAAATAATATGTTTGGGCAAAATAAACTCAGATGCTAAAGCATACCATGAAACACATGAATTTAAATTAATAAAATTAAAATAATCATATAAAATCCAGCACTAATAATATCACACCAAACACTCGACATTGGCTCAGTGAATGCCAAAGGATGGAGGCAGTACGAATAACAAAATGTATATTTCAAGGAGAAGATAATTGTCAATTACATTGCTTAGTGGATGCTTTTCGAGTGATTAAAAAAAAGGGAAAAAGTGGAGGTTAACAATTCGAATAACTTTAGTAACATCAAAGGCCTAGGTGACTTCAATCAAGGTAGTGAGTTTACCGAGTTTAGAATTAATGGCAGCCTTCATCGGAGCAGACCTGACCAGGAAGGGAGTTTTTAATTAATTATTACAAATAATTAATTTTATAATTGTTAAGAGAACTCACACATTTGACAGAACATTTATTACATTCACATTTCTTATCATCTTTATGATGATAACTTTAATCATGCTTTCACTTAGATCCATCAATCAATTTTCAATATCTCCCATCATAATCTGAACTATACTTGAGAAGACCACTTTATTTAAAAATATTTAATTTAAATTTTATTGGCTGAAATAAAATATTTTTATAGTCATTTTTAAACATTAATTTGATTTTAATTATTTAAAAATTTACAAAAATAAAATCATTTAAAAGTTGCAACAATAAAAATTTGAATATTAAATCTAAATATAAATAAATTAGTTTCAGATTATAAGAAATTAAATATTGATAATCCATCTGGTTAGGAGAGGCACAATCCCAAATCACCATACAACATTTAAACATGCAAACACTACACAAAAACATCCACAAACCAAATATTCCTCTCAATAATGATCGAATTAATTTTTCTTTTCTTAATATATATATATATATATATATGGTCGTTTTTTTAAAAAATAAAATTAATCAAGATGTCCTTCGGACGTGGTGGATGAAGAAAGATACAGGAGATCCCCGGAAATTGATGAAAAAATAATACAAAGCAGCAAATAATTGTGCAAAAAATGAGCTTAACCCGTATAAATGTGAGCAAAGGCACTCTGCATACTCTCCTCACTAAAAATGGTATTAGAAAACTATGTTCCCGTTTTTTGTTACACTTCTTAAAGGTGGAAATGCGACAACGACGGAATGCTGCTTTGAAAATCTGCAGATCAGGAACAATGTTGGAGATCTTTTCATTAATAATATTATCACTGTGAGGAATATTTTAAAATTTGGTATGTTGAATTTTTTATGTTGAGTTTAGTATTTAGAAATGTGTTTCTGCCACACAGATGGAAAATTGATATTTTGGATGTTCACGATGAATAGCATAATTTGGCCATAATTATAATTATAATTCGAGCATAATTTGCATTTTAAATTACAGCATAAGATATTTAAAAAACTTTTAAAATATTAGATCGATTCAAATTTTAATATTAAAAATTTAAATAAAGTAAATAACTTTTAACTAATTTTCAAATTGATTAATTAAATGTTTTTTCTTAAAATAAAATTAATATGTAGATAAAATTATTACTAAAATTTTAAAATAATTTTATCAATAAAAATCGAATAATTTTATCAATTTAGAATCATGTCAAATTCTGAAAGCTTGTCTGAGTTGTTCAAAGGACAATTCAAATTGTATTGAAAATAAATGTTCGGAAACTCATATTGGTGTTCTTAATAATCACTGTAGACGAAACACTA
Source organism: Girardia tigrina (assembly GCA_001938485.1). Taxonomy (NCBI): domain Eukaryota; kingdom Metazoa; phylum Platyhelminthes; order Tricladida; family Dugesiidae; genus Girardia; species Girardia tigrina. The sequence goes on from MQRK01228890.1 coordinate 33,534, forward strand.
TTGTCCTAGAATCTAAATAGAAACTGCCAGGAGAAAGTAGATCAGTAAAAAGCGGTCATCAACTTACCACCATGCTGACGATGTTTTGGGATGCCACTGGAATTATTCTGACTGACTTTGCTGAATCAAGCGTGAAGATAGATAATTCTTACTACTCTAACATCGTGTAGCAAGCATGGTACGATGCAAGAGTGTGTGACATTTATTTTTTACACAATAATGCTGCCACCACACCAGCAGCGCTTCCATATGAAATCAAAATATAGAGTTCAAGATTATGTTAAATGAAGATTTTCTAAAAATTCGAACCCATCAGAACAAAAATAGAAATCTTAGTTTATAAAAAGAATCATGAAGTGTTTAAAATGTACATCTAATTAAATCCTTATCCCACTCATTGTTGTGGCGTCTTTGATCAGCAAATTTTACAAACAAACTTTTCTTCGGTCTATTAAGCCAATCGGATTAAAAAAGAAAGAAAGTATCACCATTATATTTTATTCACAGAAACATTTGACTTAAAGAATCCTCTTTCTCAAGGAATGATTTAAAATTCAGAATTGAATTTCGTTGAATTGTCAATTTTGTCTTCGAGACTTTTTTTATCCTCATCATTCTTATAGAAAAACTGAGTCCATTCCGGAAGATCGGTATGATAATCCCAATCTTTTTCCGTCGATCGATAGCGATATGCATGGAGATATAAGATAAGACTTTCATGATCGATATTGTAAGTCATTCCTGAAGAGCATTCATCACAATTTTCATCAAAGTATTTGTTAGAAACTGAGTTATTTTGAGACTTATCGACAGACTCCAAATCTCCAGTTTCTAGAGCCTGGTGAAGAAGTATATTATGATTCGCATGGAGATCTTCTATCAGTTGTTCTTTGGATTTATGGTAGATTCCACCTTTACCTAAGTTTGGTCCCCAAGCATCTGAGTTATACAGAGGATCGTTCGAAATCGGAAAACCTGTGAAAAAAGAAATCTTTTTATAAAAGTATTTTTACCAAAGGCATAATACAGATTATTGCAATGAAAAAGCATAAATCAGAGGTGCGTAACTAATTTTGCTAATGAATTAATTTCGTTAGTAGACTACGAGGGGTGTCCCAAAAGTTCACGGACTGAGGGAATATGGCGTGGTCACGTGTGTGCGTGACTGTAACGCGCGGTGTGTGTACGATGACATGAGGGGGGAACCAACCAATTGTAATTGAGGTGAACTCTCATTGGCTGCCCGTCGGCATGAGTGTGACATACGAATGTATTAATTTGTCATTTTTCTCTCTGGTAGTTAGTATGGAAGAGGCAGTGAAATCTCAACGAGCAATCATCTATTTCCTCTGGAAGGAAGACACCCCACTGCAGATATTGTGCACCGTTTACACCGCGTCTTTGGTGATGTCGCTATGGGAAGAACGGCTGTCTTTAAGTGGGTGCAACGATTCCAGGTAGGGCGTCAATCATTGGAGGATGATGAACGCAGTGGGCGACCAACAACGTCCGAATGTCAAGAAAATGTGAAAGTTATCGAGGAAGTCATTCTTGGTGACAGATGTGAAAGTGTGTGAAACTGGTGGTGATTATATTGAAAAGTTCGATAGCGATTCTGATGAGGATTGATCGATTTTGTTAACTGGAATAAACTTTTTGAATTTGTTGTTACTTATCAGTCCGCGAACTTTTGGGACAGTCCTCGTAATTTCACTAATGCTGATATTATTTTGGTTATTATTAATGAAACCCGTTATTGTAGAAAAAATTAATCAAATAAAAATTGTAGAAAACTAAAGTAAAATATTGATAAAGATATAACCAAATACACTATAATTAATAAGGATTCCAACAATGTATGTTTATGGAATATAAATAATATAAATAATATAAATAGGGGACACTCACATATTTGTCAAAAATATCGTCAGACATTTCAGTCGAATTGCATCGATGAGATTTCAGATTGTTTTGGGTTTGTGTGAAAGCTCAAACTGAGTGTGAGAGGTTTCATCCCAAAGATTAGTTTTTGGTTGGCTGTCGATTGTTATATTTGCCATGTATCTTCGTTAAATTGAAAAACAATAATAGAGTAAAACAGTAACCATTTATTATTTCACAATTCCCTACAGATTTATCTGTTCTATCAATGTACGATCCATCTGATGATGTTCTGATAAGAATTAAGCATGCCGTGAATTTCCAAAAAAAAGATGTTTCTTCCTTTGCACTATGTTAAATTAATAATATATATAAGGAAGTTAATATAATGATTGTAAAAATGGGTCGAAATTTACGATTTTATTGAATGTTCTGTGATTTGAAGAGCAAGAATATTGATAAATAATTAGTCAAATTAATAATAATGTAAAATAATGATTCAAAGTAAGTATAAATATTCAGTAAAAAATATTAGCCAATGAGAAAAATTTCTTACCTAAATATTGCAAGTGTACTCTAATCTGGTGAGTTCTTCCGGTGAATGGTTTGCAAAGGATAAGAGATAGATTCAATTCTGGATTATACTTTAGGCATAAAAACTTAGTAGAAGACTCTTTTCCACCATCATTAACACTCAAAGCATGAAAAAGTCCTAATTTCTCACTAAGAGGTCCTAATGGAATATCGCACTTAACTGGTTCATTGCCCATTGAATTAAAATCTCCGTTGACGACAGCCAAGTAAAACTAAAAGATATCCAATTTATACTGGGAAACTCATTTTTTAAAAACCTTTGAAACTTGTCTTTTCACAATTTCGGTTGATATTTTCAATGAAGATTCATAATTTTTAGCGAAAATTAATATTCCAGATGTCATTCGATCAATTCGATGGACAACTCGTAACTGATCCAGTCCGTATTGTTTGGACATGATTCCAAGTACGGTGTTGAAATGATATTTACTCACAGAATGGATTGGTATTGAACTTGGTTTGCAAATTACCAGATTATTTGAATCTTCGTAAATTATTTTCAGAGGCTGGTCTAAAGAAATGTTAAATTTAATAACAGTAAATTATTATCCTAAAATCAATGTCCAAACACCATCCTCTTCAACTTTATTGAAAGTATTTTCATAATTTAAATTACACAATGATTGCATAAACATTGCTTTGATATATAAACGCGTCTTGGACTAGGCCGCCGGGAAATTCCCGATGGGCCGGCGGCTGCCAACTGCCAAAAGAAAGTGAATATATATTTTTAATTTTAACTGAAATATTATTTCCAATTAAACATTTTTTAAAATATTATTATATTCTATAATAATAGTTTGTATTGAAAATAACCAAACTGAAACAACAAAATCCTTACTTTACGTAAGCGACAATATTTTACTTTTATAATTTATTCGTTCCCATGTATTCTGCATACATATTTGTTTTCCTTCTGATTAAATATTTTGTAATACTTAAATGTTATTATTCAATAATCAATAATATTGATTATATTGATTCAATATAAACATTTTTACCATACTTTTTACAAAAAAATGTAAATGAAAAGGTTAGTTAAATATTTTAAATGATTTAATTTAAATCGTTCGGCTAAACAAATATGGTGTAATGTATAAACTATGTTTTGATCAAACTTTTGCTATAGATTTAAGCTTCCCTTTTAGTACATACAGTTTGTTGTGCATTAGATGAGTGATTATCAAACTACATGTCAATTTTACTTCGTCAAATTATATATCTATCAAACCTTAAGCATGAACTTTGTTTTGAACCTCATCTGAAATACCAATGCTATTATTTTATGAAAAATAAAGGAATCAACGTAAAGCTGCGATTTGTTTTTTTCAATCGCTCCGATACTAGTAGTTAGAAAGTCCGACAGAATCACGATTATTAAATGTAACTGATGATTAAGTGAATCCTTCAAAATCCGTCATAATTTAAGAAAATTTACAAATATCACTTTATAAGAAAATTTTAATGATCTTTAATCGACTTGTATATCCTTTTACTCAAAAAAGACTAAATTAATGCTGCATCGCACAAAAGCGATGTGTTTAGACTTTTAAGGAACTTTACCAAGACATTAGAATTGATTAGTACCCATAAAGAGGAAACAAATTCAAATTGTGTAAGAAATCATATTTGACCAAGTATGAAGGAATAAAGGCCGTGAATCAATGACAATTAATAATCAATAGGATAATTACGAAGGTTAAATGAAATCGATCGAGGGATTACTTCCCGATTAGATTATAGATCGAGTTTAAGTAGATTATATAATATTATATCCTCCGCCCTCAATCATCATAACATTAATCAATTAAAATCAATCAGTCTTACCTAAAACCGGAAATTCGTGTCTGTGAATGCGATGCGTTATAACATCAGACGGATGTAAACAATAATCCGGTGAAACTTTCTCCTGATTAATCAATAAAAATCCTTTATCGATTCGCTTTTGCTAAAGACAGTTTTAATTCAGACGTAAATAAAAAATGGGGGTATAATAGATTTGGAGACTTAGATTTTTAATATAATTATAGGAAAAAAGCATTCTTTATGGAAAGAATGATACCAAATAATAGCGTTTTATAAATAAATATTTTAAATTATATATAGTCAATAAGAATTTTGACAAATATTCATCGTTTGATACATACTATTTTTTGGTTTTATTTTTGTAATTTTATAAATCTGTTCTATCAATGGACGATCCACTTGATGATGTTCTGATAATAATGAAGTATACTGAAAATTTCGAAATAATGTTACTCAAATAAGGTTACTCAAAAGATGCTTCATCATCTTTAAAAAAGATTATTGAACATTTCGAAATTTCGTATTTTATCATTAGCAATAACGATTTAATATTTGTAAGTTTTACTGTTACTTTAATAAAAAGTTAGTTTTAAGGGATTTTTGTGGATTTATTTTAATTATTTAAGATATTATTATTACTTGATTGTGAATGCTCATTTATCCGAATTTTAACAAGACAATTTGTCTATCTAATATACAAATTTTTACACCCGTGTCTATTAAATTTTAAACCAGCTTGCAATCAACAAATCGTTTTCGATTTGTTCGAGAGTAAGCTTTTAACTTTGCATGCAATTGAAACAACTTTCCCATTACATATGATTTTTTTCTTTATTTTAATTATTCAATATATTTAGATAATATATGCGCAATGTTTTTAAAATTTAATTAAAAATATTACGATTCAAATAAAATTTATAATATCTTTAATAATTAAAATAAATAAAAAATAATTCATTAAAAATTACATGTTGTTAGAATTAAGATTAAAACTAAGAAATATCAAATTAAAATTACTGACAAATAGAAAATTCAGAAACAATAATCAATTTCTTAAAAAAGTTTAAAGAAAATTATTTTTTAACTGCTTAGAAACACATTGATGTAAAAACCCTTCACCAATAAATATACAGCGTAGCAATATATGTGCTGAAAGATCAATCAATCAAGAGATTCGAGAGATTGAATTTGCGTTTCATTTTGAGTAACAAGTAACTGACATTTATCCAAAACCAATGACATTGGTACTTCAACATTTTATTGTCACAATATAGAAAAAATAAAATAATTGAAAATTCTATTTGTTTGGTAATATTATAATATACATGTCGATCGAAAAGTGAAGTGGTGGGTGAATTTTTTTACAAAAAACTCACCACTACTGATTTTTTGGAAACTTTATACTAAAGATTTATACTAAGACTCATATGGGAATTTTAAATTTTAGAAAAATTTTTAAAGTCATGACCCTAATAGAGACACATTTCCAGAAGTTTTGTTCCTAAAAGCAAAATACTTTTCGATTAAATGTGATTTTACTGGATAATTAGACTCCAGTACAGTTACTGAGGAAACAGCCGCTGCATGTGTATACATATATAGTGTACGTATTGTTTTGACCCGAGTTTTAGTTTAATTTTTATATTTTTTTTATTTTTGATGGTTTTGAACCTATTTTTTTAGTTTAAGTTAATTAATTTTTTCTTTTAGACGGTTTTGACCCCACTTTTTAAAATTTAATTTAATGATTATTTTTTTCGCATTAAGAAAACACGAACTTTTTTTCAAAATTGGAAAACACGAACCTTTTTTTTAAAAAAATTTGGAAAACACATTAACTTTTTCTTCAAAATTGGACAAACTAACTTTTCTTTGACAAATGAAATGATAAAAAAGTTTAAAGTGAGACTGAATGCCCACGGCGTTCATTGCATTTGTATTCCCTGATAATATTGAGGCTGCAATCGATTGTTTATCAGAGCTAGAATTATACTTATGTTAGAAGAATGCAGATAAGCAAGAGGGGTCAAAACAAAGCAAGGTCAAAACAAGCGGGGTCAAAACGGTTGGGTCAAAACAAACTGCTTCCATATATATATATATATATATATATATATATATATATATATATTAAATTAGTTCTTATATAATGTGCATGATATTTTAAATCTCTGAAAATTAAATTTGTACACAAAATCATCTTACAAAGTTTTTTAACCCTTTCAGTCACCTTGTATCATACGTCAATACCCGCGTTTTTAGTTCTGTAGTAGGGAAGTTAGAATGATTTCTATAAAGCTTTGCGAATATTTTCAGAGATGGTATGCAGCATTGCGTCATAATTATGATACAAGAATTACATTTGTGTGGATATATGGTTGAGACAGTCGTCGGAGTAAATGTGTGTTCAGAGTTTTTTGTAAATTTTTTCACAAGAAAAGGTGATTTTTCGTTTAAAATTTTGACCTTACTCAATAGAAATTGAAATGATCTTGAAACATAACATTATTTTCTTGCAAAGGTGATGGAAATTTTTATTATGTGTGAGGATCTGTGGAAGTGTTTCATATATGATACATCCTATATTTTTTATTGACGATTGGATACAAAAAAATGTAAAACTATGTTATTGTAAAACCCCTAACCAACTAAAAAACATATTTCATAAAAATATTCATTAGGAAAATAATTCATGACTTAAAGGATTAAAGAAATTGATAATAACGCATGTTTCGGGAATCCTTCTTCCCATCATAAACAATCACATTTGTTATTCACTTGTAAATGTTACATTTTTACAAAGTTATTTTAAAAGGTAAATTTGCATTTATTTATTTAATTTAAGATATAATTGGATAATAATGGAGAGATGTTTTTTTAATTTTAATATTTGAAATGGCTTTAATTTGTCCATTTTGAGTATTAATTAATGGTATGTAGTGTCTTAAAAAATAATTCACAGAACTACCCCTCATCATGTAAAGCAAAGTCCTTATGTAGAACAGAAAACTCATCCTTCGAAATAAAAGAGATTCTATGTTTACAATGTAAACAATGATCAAGAACCTTACTCGATCGACTTGATTGTGAATACTCAATAAATACGGGTTTTGAAATGACGATTTGTCTCTCCGATGTACGAGTTTTGACACCCGTGACAATTAAATTTATATACCAGATTAGCTTGCAAATCACAAATTATTTTCGATTTATTCGTGAGGGAATATATGTTATTGTTATATTTAAATATGTAATATATATATATAGTAATTCTAAAAAGATTAAATAAATAAAAGCATGAAAAAATTCATTTTAATCCATAGATTTATTGGTAAAATGTTTTTCAATTATTATATAATCCCTTATAGTGTTAGTTTAATACGTATGAATCGACCCAATGATAGAATTTTTATCTCGAAACATGTCGACTAATTTTATTTCTCACAATTTGTAATTATACATAAATCTTTGAAACCCCAAAACAAATTATTCCCCAAAAATCAATATCAATCGTTCTCACAACGTAATCGGCGCGACCACAATAAAATTCCTCCATAAAAACACTACTAATCGATCGAGCAACCCATCTTTCTTTAACGAAAGTTTGAAACGTATAATAATACGGATGGACCTAATTCATAGTTCAATCGATTCTCTCCAAAATTAAAATTCACTTTTCTCAATCCGTTCTCGAAAAAATATTCACAATTATCGGTAAAATAATCTTTAATCGTTGACACTTTTTTCAGTTCAGTTCGTTTGAGTTTCCTCAATTCTTTGGCAATTTGTTTTTTTTCTTCTTTCGTTTGTTTCGGTTTTTTCTGAGTCACTAAATTTTGTTCAGTGTCACTGACCGGTCGTTTCATATTGAGACTTTTAACGAGATGATTATTTTTATCAATATTACTTTTACCAAGAATTACATTGACAATATTCACAATTGATTTAAAAAAACGCATTAAATTTTTAAGTGAATATTAAAACAAATATTTGTTTGATTTTCTTTAATGGATAATTTATAAACAATATTATATAGATTGATAAGTAATGTTAAGAATTGCAATGAATATTTTTTTTGTTTTTAGAGGTTTTTTTCAATTTTCTTAAATGTATTTTAGTAGAATTATTTTTTTTATAATTTCACTTTTAGTTATAGACGAGTAAATCAAAAAAATAATTTATATCTCTGAGGGGTTAGTGTAAATTTTCGAATCGCTGAATAAGTTTATGTTTTTATTTAAAAATTTTGCAAAAATTAAATAATTAAAACAGAGTTTAAAATCACAAAAATTTAAAGTTGATATATTTAGGTTGGTAGTTTTAAAATAAAAATTTTAAAAGAAATAATACAACAAATAAAAGTTTTTGCGTAAATGTAATGTGTATATAAGTCAAGCTGCTACAAAAGTTTTTTACGAGATTAAATAGCTTTTTACAAATTAATTTTAAAATTAGATGATATATAAATGTAAAAAATTAATATTATTGTGTTTAGAATATTATTTTAAAAATACAGAATAATAAATATTTCTAAAATTTTATAAGTTGATTGCATCTTATTTAAGTGAAATAAATTAATTTTATAGGTAATAAAATTTTGAAAAGCATTCAAAAAATAATAAAAAGTTTCAATTAAAAAGAAAAGTTCAAAAATATGTTATCGAATATAATAAATTATTTAAATCAAAACTTGAAAGCCAATTAAAAACGTTTATTAATTTCGACGGTTTAACCGTCATCGTCAGAACAAATGATTTTTCAAACGAAATTTACTTATATAGTGCAGTTATTGATTATGCAATCAATACGTAATCGGTACATCATTTAAAAACTCTCAACAAAGTTGTAGAGAGTGCAGTTTGAACGTTAATTTTAGGATCCAAAGATCTAATATATAACGCTTCACATGTCACTCTCTCCCAATAATTTTTAAATTGAGTGCACAGAATTTTAAAGTGTTGTGAATTTATATCTCCTTTGCATTGTCTTCTATGTCCTACAATGTTACTTCCACCTTCATTGCGACTGTGTTCCTGGATTCTCTTACAGAGATGACGTGAAGTCTCTCCAATGTATGTGGCGTTGTTCGGAAAATTCAGCACAAGATCCTGAGAAGAATGTTGGAAAAAGAAAAGCAAAGACGAAACGAAATTATCAGACTTCTGACAATCAATCGAAACCTCCTTAATAATGTAAGTGGTGATTTTTGTTAT
>MQRK01228890.1:43897-54658 GCA_001938485.1 Girardia tigrina
TACCCAGAAAATTGAAAGCATGTTCGGCAATAAATCTCCAACGCCATTGGGATTGTGTTCGGATCTCATTTACCAATATACATGTAATGGGTGTAACGTCACATACATTGGAGAGACTTTACGTCATCTCTGTAAGAGAATCCAGGAACACAGTCACAATGAAGGTGGCAGTAACATTGTAGGACATAGAAGACAATGCAAAGGAGATATTAATTCACAACACTTTAAAATTCTGTGCACTCAATTTAAAAATTATTGGGAGAGAGTGACATGTGAAGCGTTATATATTAGATCTTTGGATCCTAAAATTAACGTTCAAACTGCACTCTCTACAACTTTGTTGAGAGTTTTTAAATGATGTACCGATTACGTATTGATTGCATAATCAATAACTGCACTATATAAGTAAATTTCGTTTGAAAAATCATTTGTTCTGACGATGACGGTTAAACCGTCGAAATTAATAAACGTTTTTAATTGGCTTTCAAGTTTTGATTTTAATAACTTGCCAATTCTATTTCAATTTATTCACAATAAATTATTTTTAAAGTTTTTACACATTTATTGGATTTTATTTAATGGAATGAATTAATTTTATTTGTTATATAATTTCTAAAAATACATTTTTAAAAATAATAAAATATTTGAAATAGTAAAAAGTTAAAAATAAGTTATAGAATATAATAAATTATTTTGAAAGTAAAATAAAATTTATGAGGCTAGTTGAAAATTTTAATTGACAAAAATTTGTTTGAAAATTGGGAGTTATCATATTAATAAATTTTGGTGTTAAAAATGAATTCTGATATTGATGTTGCAACCAATTCTCACAGTGTCCATTCTTTATGCAGACAAAATTCTATTTTGCAAGTAAAGCTTTAATTTAAAAAATAATTTAAAATAACACTATAAAAATTAATATTAACCACTTATAATTTATTAGTAGACCTTTTTCAATCAATATTGTTCAGGAACTCCGATGGGACCGTTTTTTCCTAAGCCTGTGACCTTAAAAAGTTTTTTTGATCAAATTTTCCCATTATAATTGTTAAGAACACCAACATGGGTTTTCAAACTTTTATTTTCAATACAGTCAGAATTGTCTTTTGGACAATTTTCAGCAAAACTCTCGTCATTTGTCATCGTTCTAAATTGATAATTTTTTTGTTAATGTTTGTTAATAAACAATTATTCGAACAAATTTTTCATTATTTTCAGATTTTATTTTTACAGTTCAAATTTGGTAATTTTAGTATCAATTTTATTTACATATTAATTTTATTTAAAAAATATTTTATTAAAAGAAGGAACATTTATTTAATTCAAAACTTAGTTAAAACTATTTATTTTATTTAAATTTTAATATGAAAATTTGAAGCGATTAAATATTTTTGATGTTTTTAAATATCTTATGCTGTACTTTAAGATGTAAATTATAATCGAATAATTATCTACCGTGAACATCCAAAATATCAATTTTCCATCTGGGTGGGAGAAACACATTTTCAAATATTAAAATCAACATACAAAATTCAACAAACCAATTTCAACATACCAAATTTAAAATATTCCTCACAATAATTTTATGTTATCGATGAGTAAGTGAGCAAAGTTTGGAGAAAATTGATTGAATAAAAAGCATTCAAAATAGGTTTTTAAATTCTATCGATGCATACCTATATACATATTTAGTAAGTTAATAAAAAGAATGGAAAAACATTATTGTCAAAAAATAATTCAAATTTTCAGAATAGTACTGAATATTTATTTCCGTTTTTTATCTTTTAATACTTGGACTGTAGATATTTTCGCAGCTAAATTTGGTGTACAGTCGGCGTTTCCTTAGTAACTGCACTTGAGTTTAATTATTCAGTGAAATCACATTAAATCGAACAATATTTTGCTTTTACGATCAAAACTTTTAGAAAGGAACAATAAAAAGTACTGTTTATCAAATCAATGTATATGCAATTAGGATCATGACTTTAAATTTTTTTCTTAAATTTAAAATTCAGTTGATGAACCAGTCGTTGATGAACTTTTGTATAAAATTTCCAAAACACCAGTAGTAGTAAGATTTTTGAAAAAAAAATTCACCCACCACTTCACTTTCGATCGACATACGTAGAATGATATTATTAGTTTACCAATCAGAAAGATTTTTCAATTATTTTACTTTTTCTATTTATTTAAGTATAAAAGTGATAACAAATACGAAATTAATTAGTTGTACACCTAATATATTATGACTGTGAGGAATATTTTAAATTTGATATGTTGAAATTGGTTTGTTGAATTTTGTATGTTGATTTTAATATTTGAAAATGTGTTTCTCCCACCCAGATGGAAAATTGATATTTTGGATGTTCACGATAGATGATTATTCGAATATAATTAACATCTTAAAGTACAGCATAAGATATTTAAAAACATCAAAAATATTTAATCGCTTCAAATTTTCATATTAAAATTTAAATAAAATAAATAGTTTTAACTAAGTTTTGAATTAAATAAATGTTCCTTCTTTTAATAAAATATTTTTTAAATAAAATTAATATGTAAATAAAATTGATACTAAAATTACCAAATTTGAACTGTAAAAATAAAATCTGAAAATAAAGAAAAATTTATTCGAATAATTGTTTATTAATTAAACATTAATAAAAAAAATTATCAATTTAGAACGATGTCGAATGACGAGAGTTTTGCTGAGAATTGTCCAAAAGACAATTCTGACTGTATTGAAAATAAAAGTTTGAAAACTCATGTTAGTGTTCTTAATAATTACTATGAGATATTTCTGACATCAAAACTTTATTATACCACACAAAAATATTTAAATCTAATATTTAAACAAACTTATTATTTTTTTGAGAAACAATTTGTTTTATAAATCTTAAACCGATATAAACAAAAATACTTATAAATATTCATATTTGATTTTTTCATTACTTTTATAAATCAATTTTAAATTACAATAACATTTTAAAATATTTAATCGTTTTATTTAATTTTTTTAATTTTTTTTAAATCGTTCCACATAAAAATTATACATTTTACTTTTTTATATTATATTAAAAACTCTCAAAAAATTTTTATTATTAGCAATTTAATTTATCTTCTTAATTTTAGTAATTTTATTTTTTCAATATAAAACGTCGAACCGTTAAAACATAGAAAAAAGTTTTAATAAAACATTAAATGAAATGATGCATTATTAAATAATGATTAAATGAATGAATACATTAATAAATTAATGAAATTTCAAAATATACTTAAATCATTATTTTGATCACCGAAAATGAAAATAAACAGACTCATTATTGGGTTCGAATTCAGAATTCCCCATAATCATGACACAAAATTTCACCTTTTATTATATTTCCTTTTTATTTTACTCTTTCATTTTAACAAAATCTCAACCAAAACTAATAATATACGATTTTGAAAAGGCTGCAATAAATGCATTTCAAATGTCATTTACAAGTGTCTAAATGCAAAGCTGTTTGTTTCATTTAGAACAAAATATTAATAATATTCGATTTTCGATGTTTCTTTTCAATGTTTTTTTTCGATTTTTAACGTGCCACGTAAGTTTGTTTAACTGTATTAATGTTTAAAAGCATTATTTTTTTTCGGACTTTCAAAAAATGTACCAGCCAGAGGAATTTAGCACCATTATTCGTTTTTTGCTTTTTTGAGGAAGACTGAAAAGAAAGATATCGTGCGTCAGCTGCAGGAAACATATGGAAATGAATAACCATGCTAGGGTACTATTTACAATTAGATAAGAGAGCTTTCTTCTTACAGGAGCAAAGCGTTTGACGAAAAATGAAGTGGACGCCCGCAGGAAATTTCTGATGAAAAGCTGAATTTTTTTTCGATTATTGTATAAGAAGGGAGATAAATCACCCCGAGAGATATATCAAACAGACTTAATGTGAGCAAGAAGACTGTGCATAATATGATGGGCACCTTGGAGTTTTTTTTGCGCAGTTGATTTTTTCCATGCTTCCTGACAGCCGTAATGCGAGAAAAACGAATGCAGACATATCAAGACAACCTGGCCCCGTTTGATGCTCTTGGATGCAATTTTTTAAGCAATATTATAACGGAGGATGAGATTTCATTGAGTCTTTAGATTCTCTTCAGTACGCGGGAGTGTCGTTATTGGGTATTTCCAGAAGAAAAACCACCGAAAATGCTCCGTTCGGAGACATCTCATCAAAAATGTTAAATAATCACTGTGTTTTGGGAGGCAAAAGGGGTGGTAAAACTCGAGTTTACCTCTATAATCATTGACTCCCATTACTGCTTAATGATGTGAGATGTGTAAACCAAGGAACCGAAACCTCCATCTCTTGGATGACAACGCATCACAGAACAATGGATAAATCGCTGAAAAAGGGTTTTTTTGGCTTTTTATCCACCTTACACCCCTGATTTAGCTCTAAGTGATTATTTTTTGTTCAATCACTTGAAGAAACTACTGCGAGGGCGGAGAAGTGAGTCCAAAGAAGATGTTATGAGTCTAGTTTAGAACTTTTTTTTGAAGAAAAGGACACCACTTTCTTCGATAATGGTCATTTTTGCTGGAAAATCGGTAGAGAAAATGCCTGATATAGAAAAGTGAAGTTTCCGATTTACCTTCTTAGTATGTTTACTTTATGTACAAAGTTTTATTTTTATGCGACTTTCATTTTTATTTTGTGAAAATAATGCAACAAAACATGACGAATATGCTCATTTTGATTTCCCATTTTGAATTGACGGTAAAATAATAAATTATAACAAAATCAATCAATATTTTGTATAAACATAGTCTGAAAATTAAGGTTTCAGAATATATAATTGAATTTTAATTTTATCACATCGTTTTATATTTTCAAGCTTTTCATTAGGACGTACTCAAAAACGCAATGACTTTTTCGCCAACCCAATACATTTGGCATTAGAAATGCTGCTCTGATTGTGACTTAATTTAATTATCGAAAATCAACACATACTTGGATATCCTGTTTGTCTTTTTCCATACGGAAAATTTCACTAGTGGAAAATTCCACGGCAAACTGCATTTTTCAATGATATCATTTAACTCGTAATTCTTGATAATATCATCTAATTTTTCCTCAAAGTGTTTTGGCTGTCGGTATGGTTTTACCAATATTGGTTCTCCTTGCGTTTCAATTTTATACTTAGTGTAATACTCATTGGTATACTTTTTGGTATGTGACTTCGACGTATGGGTTCTGTAGAATATTATTTATTATTCGAAATCGAAAATGACTTATCGAACAGAAAATATTATTTGTTGTCGCCTAATGAAAAACCAGAAGAGTTATTAGAGTGGGTCGTGTTTATCAATCAGTTATTTGATCTCGATCACGTTACGACAATACACAAAAAAGGAATGTATCACTGATGCAAAGCGACAATAATATTATTATAAATTTTTAATATTATATTTATCTTAAATAAAAATTCGATGATTAGTATTTATTTTCTCATTTTTTGAATGAGCTGTTTGGAATAACATCTTTATCGCGGATATTATTGGAAGCAGATTTGACTTCATATTTATTATGATTGGAGTTGACATCAATTTTATTAGAACGATGATTTTTGTTAATTTTTTATCGATCGTTTTTAATTTAATCAATTTCTAATTATTTGAAGATCAATTGGATATTTTTTTTGACTTTCAAAATTTCAACGTTTTTTTAATTGAAGCCCAATGGAATTTAAATACGGACATTTGATTTTCTCTTCGGATTTTGTCTCAGATAATTTATTGAATATGATTCGAGTGTCGCTCGGTGAAGATATTTTTTGGTATTTGATTTTATCTTTAATGAAAATTCATGTTGTTTGAACAGATGAAAAACGAAAGTGAAAACAGAATTTAATTACTTACCACGCATTAGTATTAAGCTTAAATGTTTAATGCTATTAATGATTTTAATAAAATTTACGTTTAATGAGGTGATTTTTATTTATTTTTTTTTATTTCTTGAAACTGTAGTAGAGTTGTTCTCGTTAAAAAGCTATTAATATTGTTAAACATTTTTATTCATTGAAAAAAAATAGACACTTGACTATCAGTCCCAGTTGCTACTTTTTTTTATTGGACGATCAGTTCAAGTTGTTATTTTTTTACTTAGTTAATGTGGTCTTCCCTATATCCCATTTGTCCGCCATAAATATCGTTTTATATTCTATTAGTAATTCCATTAATGGTTCATCTATTTTATCTGCGTATATTTCCCTTATTCTTTTAAGTCTGTCTCCGTCAGTTAAAGTATCACGTATTACCATCATTCCTTCGCTGTATCCTGTTTCTTTCTTTAGTTTTATGCTGAATTTATTTAGAAAATCTATTCCTGGAATCATATTGGGTTCCAAATCTTTTACCAGAAAAAAATCCACTGCTTTCTGTATTCTTTCAATCTTAATCTTTAGTTGTACTATTCCGTAATTTACTAGTTTCGAATCGTTAGCACAGTGTATACGTCTTTTTGTCTCCTTTATTTTGATAGTTTCCATATTTTTAAGTATGTCTATTTTAATTACATTAACTCGTGCTCCCGTATCCAATAGACATCGTACTTTTTTATTCTATATTTGAAATTCCAAAATAGGTCTCCATTTCAGTTCTTCGTATTCTATTTTAAACTTTGATATTTTCATTGTCTCTGTGCTTCTTTCTTCATCTTTTCTGTGATCAAACTGTTACATTTCTCATTGTGTATTTCGTTTTTCACCATCTAATATACACAATTCTTGAGGAATATTTTCAACAGGATCCCATACATAACATACGTCATCATACAAACAATCATTCATACAGTCAAACATACACCTACATTCGTTTCTCAGTGAAGTGCACTGATCACTTCTTCCTGTGACCGTGCCTCCTCGTTTCCATGTTCGTCTCTGAGATTTTTCTCCTTGTTAGACTTCCTCTTTTATTCGATCTTTCCGACATTCTTTCCCACTCGTTATCGAAGTCCTCTAATTCTGCTACTTGGCCTCTTCTATTCGTATATCCCATCCGACCTCTGTACTATGTGTTTGTGTATTCTTTTCGATCATTTCGTCTATTCCTTGTATCTTCTCTTCCAGATTGTTTGCGTTCTCTAAATCTGTTTGGATTTTCATAACATTGTGTTCTTACATGCCTTTTCTTCATATAATGGTTGCATTTAACATTTGAGCATTCCCGTCTCATATGTCCTTCTTCATGGAAGGCCCGACATATGATCCTTCTCGCATTAAAATTTCTTCATGGTTCTTTGATTTTGCTCTCTTCGTATCTTGGTCTCGGTCTTCTTGTTCTATATTCTACTTTCTTCCATTCTTTATTTTCCTTTGTCGTGTACGCGTCCACTCTTATATTCATGTCTTTCAGCTCAAATTCGTAAATTTTCTCCTAGATATTTTTATATCTTCTGCTTTGTGGCATTTCTCAGAGTCATTTCTCTTCTTATTTCTCTATCTTCGATGGCGTTGGCGTATGCTAGATCTGAAAGTTCCTTTTTTCATAGTTTTTTCTCAACTAGTTTTTCCACTAGTTCATCAATCTTTTTAAATACTTCTGATGGATTTTTATCCCAGATTCTAATCTCCTTCATTATCTCTAAAATGTTCTTCTCTTTCAAGAATGCACTTCCCATTCTTGTTTCCCAGCTTCCTCCTCGTGTCTTCTCATATTTGTTTATCGCTTCTGGGGTCATGAATGATGTAACTAATATTGCTTTTCTTTCTTCCTTAAATCCCAAAATATTTGAGTATCTCTCAAAGCTTATTAAGATTTCTTCTAATTTCACTTCGGACCCATCGAATGACTCCGGTCCCTTAATAACTGATGTCACGTGGTCGTGTGTCGCCATATTAAGAACATTTAAACAAGTCCCGTTTGAATTTTTATTACAATCACATTTGGAGTCATTATGACTCTCTGAAAGTCTTTCATCGTTTGTCATCCTTCTAATTGGTTTTCTTATTTCTGTTTTTAATCATGATTATTCGAACAATATTTCTAAATTATTTTTTAAAATATTTAACCTCTATAAAATATTAATTAAAAAGAATAATTTTTACAATTTCTCAATAAATCCCAAAATAATAGAAATGTCATCAAATTATTAAAAATGCATTAAATTTAAATTTAACTAAAAATTATTAAACTTAATTTTAATTTGTGAAATTAAAAATATGAACTTATCAAATGATTATTTTAATTATATTCGAATAGTCAATGACTTTAAATTTAAATAAAAAAATACCAATTTTCATCTGGGTGGGAGAATTACCATTCTAAATTCAACATAATTAAAAAAAACATACAGCATCCCTCCATTTACACATTCAAACAATTTAAAATATTCCTCGCAGTAGGTACTTTCCCAAGACTGACTAACATCATGCATTTTTCATGCTTGAACAGCTTGACGGAACCATGGTTAGAATATCAGTTTTATTCTCATTTATTTTTACCAGTAAAATTGATAAAAACATTCCATATTCACTCAATAATCTGTCCAATAAGAACAACCGCCTTCTGACCAACATCTCTGACAATCCATGTACCTGTGCCCGCTTTTCCCCCAACGTAATTGACTGGATCCATGCGCAAACCGTCACCGAATCGCACAAGATTTCCACTTCAGTAACATTCCATGCCAGTGCCATATTTACTCCTTTTACCACCGCTTCTAATTCCGTTAAATTAATGTGGCACACATCATCTTTTTTCCGCAACCAGCAGTTATCTTCGACCACAACATGATCAACTTCTAAACACACACCAATTGCAAGATTGCTTGCATCACACCAAACGCGACCCTTTAATGACTTTGAAACACTCCACACTCCCCCTAACGGATCACATACATCTAACAGTTTTTATAATGTCCATCAACATTCCAGCACTGGTCTTATCTATCTGTTTGTCCCACTTCTATCCGTTCACCATTCGCTTCAATATACTAAATGATGGTCTCAGCCAACCGGCAACAGGAAAATGTCCAATCGCTTGCCCACACCATGAGAACACTTGCCTTTTTGTCATGTCGTCGCTCAATTTCTCAATAAAATCCTCATTAAAATCCCTTTGAATCTGTTGTTTAACTGGATACAGGAATACGTTATATTTTAAAACAATCCGTTCATCTGGTTCAATCAATCGGTACCTGACAACCCACTTTTTTCCGTCAAATCATGTATCAAAATCTTTATCTACAATCCTTGGTTCTATTGCTGCTTTCCAAACGTTCTTATCACATTCTCGGGGCATAACAATCTCGACGTCTTTCCTATCATCACTCTATACTTCAACACCAACATTACACACAGTTAAGACTCTTGCTGCCTTCTGTTCAAATCCAAATGTCACATCGTCCTCTGCCGCAATATAAACTCCCTGTATCATCTTTATACCGTTCAAACCGATCAACAAATCACACCGCGGCAACTCTTCTACAACCACGCTACACAATATTATCTCTTTCCCTCTAACATTTACACTCACATCATACATTTCCACACCTTGGAGACTCTTCCCATTCAACATCACAATATGACTTCTGTCGTTACAAATAAAACATTTATAGCACTCTGCTCTACAAAAACGGGCTATATACCCCGGTTTATTACACTTGAAACACCTGCTATCGGGTTGGCGGTCCATAACTCGTATCCTGTAGGCCGATTCACCGTCATTTTGCACTCGTTTCCCCGCATCAAACCCCGTATCTGATGGCTCTGATGCATGGCTCCGATTTAATTATCGAACGTGCCCTTACTATTATATCAGCTAACGACCGATCATCCAGCGAACAAGTCGCATTTATATGCTGCTGCACTGCCCTTTGCAACTCCACTATGACAGCGTTTTTGACCCACTCTTCACAAGCATTAGCATCAATGACACGCACTAACCCATTCTGCAAAATCGTCGGTTCCGTCATAGCGGCTGACTTCATCTCCCAATTTAATCATGACAATAGCCGCGATAGCTTGTAATTAGATAAAAGGCAAAATCTATCGAGCAAATATTTATTAACTGAAATTTTCGCCAACCGTGAGTTTATTTAAACAACTCTTCCGTTTCATTTATTCAATTATTCTCTTCATCACATTTATAAAATACGATTTCTGTAACTTTTGTTTTCTTCCATTTTCCTTAAAATCTTCAAAGGAATTTCAATTTAAATAATATTCTTTTAATATCAATTAATTTAAATGAGTTTAGTTTTTTTTCTGGTGTCATAACTTTCTTTTTTAATTTAATCCATTAATTATCAACTTTTAAAACCAAGGGAAAAGTAAATTTTTGGTAAAACGATTTTCTTAGTTTATGGAAACTCTTTTTTATTTAAATGATACCTTAAAAGTACGTAAAATACTTCATATATACAAAAATTGTAATGTCCTATAACAAGGACGCTGGGCTATAATTGGTCAAATTTTTCTTATTATTGATTATTATTTAAATTTATTTTGAATTATTTTTTTAATAATTTGAAACATTTTTTAGGAAATAAAATTCTCAAAAATATTTTATAAATTTTATGATTGACAATTTTTAATTATTTCTTTTGTCAAATAATCAAAAATAAATTTAAATAATATTAATTGGAAAAAGCAACTATTAGGTTGTTCGATATGAAACGGGTCAAAATTAAAGTAAAATGTAAATCGATTTTTTTTAAATAATAACATTTTATTTTTAATCAAAATATCCCCCCATGTTGTCAACAC
>MQRK01228890.1:74991-86480 GCA_001938485.1 Girardia tigrina
ATATCAATTTTCCATCTGGGTGGGAGAAACACATTTCCAAATACTAAACTCAACATACAAAATTCAACAAACCAATTTCAACATACCAAATTTAAAATATTCCTCACAATATTAATTTAATTTTCATGTAAATTTATTTAATAAATTAATGGTTTTAATTTTTTTAAAGTTTCTCTTATAATTATGACTAAAATAATAAATAATGACTAAATCCTGTATCCAACCACTAAAATTTAACCATCTTATTATTATTCTTCAATGAATCCTAGAAACCAGTATTTTTGCAGAGTTTCTTGTTACCTGACAATTTTTTATTTTTTTTGAATCAATGAATGTATGAATATTATTCATAATTTATGCAAGGTAATCGAAGGGGGCACGTACATGCTAATCGAAAATACGACAAGACATAAATAATTTACAAATTAAAATGACAGCAATGATTTAAAATTCTTCAAATGAACGATAACTAAAAATGTCAAAAGTGCCTTGTAATGTAGCTCGTAGGCCGTAAGTTGACACCCGGCCAGTAGGGGTTCCACCCCAGGCTATCAGCGTTGCCTTCCATAATGGTGACCGTGAAACGCTTATTTTCAACTTTAAATAAATAGGGGATTCTATTGAGCAGGATTTGTTACATGCAAATAGAGGACCATTTTGTAATGATTTTCTTACAATAAATAATAAATATTAGGATGATTAGATTACATTAAATTTTATTTTTTCAGTGCATATAAAAACATAATGTATTGCTATTGGACAGGAAACCGTGTCTCCACGATATTTTGGACAGAGAATAATTATTTCTTATTTTACATGTCGGTTGAAAGATGCATTTCATTTTATTAAGCAAAACAATGAGCGGAATTCCATCTCGTTTACACAATTCAAATATACAAGAGTCTTCACTAACACATACAGTCTTAATATCGCTGGAAATTGTTAAATCGATTTTTACGGAATTATTTTGGTCACCAGAATCTTTTATATAATCAGTATCTTCACAACATGCAATAATATCGATATTTGGTAGATTATTTTGTTTACGATAATTACTGTTTTTAAATTTATCGTCATTGATACTTAGATAATTTTCAACGAAGCAATATAAAAGGTTGTGAGGGTAATAAGTTGCACCGGAACTCAATAACAGTTGACAAATTCGATAGTTTCCATAAGAAACGGCAAGATCTAATGGTGTGAGGCCAGTTTCATTTTCGACAAAATTTATTTCGCAATTTTTATTCACCAATGATTGAACTATTTGCTCGTTCTGATTCCAAACCGGCCACCACAACGGTCTCCGGTGGTGTAAGCCATCAGAATTAAGATCGGCACCCTTTCCAATCAGAAAGTTGACAGCACAGATATTTATTCTCTCACAAAACACACGTCGGAATAATATATTTTTGTTTCCTTTGCAATTTTATCGGTAACTAGTGACATTTATTATTTTTTTTAATTGTTCAAAAGCAGAGCAAAAACACGAGACCTTTATTTTTTGAAATTGACAAACCTTTTTTTTTAAATAGTGAGAACAATTCACACAAAAAAACAAAACTCCTCTCACACACACACATAAAATTCAACCAATCAATTATCATCACGCACACAAACACGCAATCACATTCACACAACACGCACACACATAGAGGCAGAAAGTCCATTTATTGCAATCAAATTAAAAATGAGGCTCACCATTTGCTTCAAATCAACGAATTTAAAAACGTTGATTGATTGCATAATCAACCGCCTGTCACCGCCGGACGACAATCATTATTTTAATTTTTAAATGGTTCCTCTCGTATATTTTTGTAATTTTTTACGATTAATTTGTAAATTATTTTAAGTATATTTGAATCACAAGGTCAGCAAATTTTATTTACTATAATAATTCAGTAGAAACAATCAATTAATTTATTTAATTTTATTTAATTATATTTATTTAATTTACTAATTTAATTATTTAATCATATTTTTTTTTATTTTATACATTGAAACTGGCAAATAAATGTTCGGTCAAAATTGGCAATTCTCCGCTCCAGCTATAAAGAAATTATATATTTTTGTACCTCGAAAGTTAATTATTTGGTCTTTTTACGCTTCTGTTTAATTAAAAAAATATCCAGATGTAAACATGTAAATAGACCTAAAAAGGATTCAGATAATTTAGTCCGTCTCCGCAGTCATGTTATAAACAACGACATAACACTTTAAGCTGTTCAAAAAGTTTAATTTCACAAAAATAAAGTTAATGACAATATTGTATTGAAAATGGTTAGACGGTTGCATTTATTGATATTAATGATTCATTTTACGAACCGTTACTTTTCAATGTAAAATAATATTTTACGCTATTAAATTTTAGTTTTAACTGTTTGTTACATGCATTGGAGACCACAAATATAATTCGTGGCACTATTAGATGCATTGCTTTTTCACTTGACAAAATACTAATTCAAAAATTAGTTGATTATGTATTAGTGTAATTAAGTAAATATACATATATATTAAATTTACCGACAAAAATGAACCATAATAAATATTTAAAATAATAACTTAAACTATCATGAAAATATATAGTTGATCAATGGAGCTTATTTTAACAATTTTTAAATTTTGTCAATTCGTGATTAAATAATTATAATATTGAAATATGAATAATTGAGATCGATAGACAATACAATGGGAATGATTTTGTAATATAAATCATTATCGATCAAGTTACGACTATAAAAGTAATTTTTATAGTCATTTTAGTGAAATTGAACTTTATATATAAAAACTTTAAATCGGCTTGATTGTTACATGCATTGGAGACCGCAAATATCATTCACGGCACTATTAGATGCATTGCTTTTGTGACACAAGATAAATTAAAAAAAAATATATCACAGTGCAACAAAGAAAAAGACATCGGTTTACACATGACAGAATTTAAATTTAATGTTTACATGTGAAACCATTTATTTAAACAAAAAATGAACCTTTTTATTTTTTAAATTATATTAATTTAAAAAAATATTAAAATAGTAAATAAAAAAATGTTTTAAATTGCTGGAAATCAATATTCTTAATAATATTAATTAAAATTTTCAAATCAAACAATAAAAATTTTTATTTATCAAAATAGTTTAGATACAAGAAATTATTTTAAATGCAACACTTCATACAATGAAATTTATTTATTACTTAATTTTAGAGAGTCTCGATAATTTTGGTTACTGATATTTTAAAATTTCAATTTACCGATACGTGGCAGTCATTCCGCCATTACTACTTATATCAACACGAAAATCTTTTACTTTTATCACATTAGGTGGCTTGATTTAACCTCATCAAACTTTCTTGACCGAAATTTTAGTGTTTTTATAATGTGTTTCGTTGTTCCTGTCTGGGTTGTATTAGTGTGACTTTCAGAGTGGATGAATTTGATACAGCTTAAAGGGCATTTAGAGTGATAATGTTTTTCAACGAATTCCTGATTATAATTAGACGAGGGCACGTTTTAAAATTTTCTATACGTTTAAACGGTCTTCGTTTAGCAAATAAAACTTTTTAAATTTTAATGATAAGTTTCATCAAAAACTAATACTTTTTTTCAATACAATACATCTCGTTTTTAAAACTTTTTTACTCGAAAAAATTTAGAAGACGAACAAATATAATTTAAATAATTTTACATCTAACAAAAAAATTCACTGGAAATTTTGATGCAATTCTCAAATATGATATTAATGCCACTTTTCACATTTTGTATTTATTGTCCGACAAAAAAAGCTCAATAGATTGGGACAATATGTTCTTTACAAATGAATAGACCTTAGTTAGTGTGATAAAAGTTTCAAAAAAGTATAACCCATATAGTGAGTTTGAAATACGAACTTAAGAACTATACGCTCGTTTATAAATCGCTAAACGTTTAAACGTCTTAAAAATCGAAAACGTTTAAACGGTCGTTTAAACGTGAAACGTGCCCACCTCTAGTTGTATCTAATTGTAATTAAATAAATATTATAAAAACAAATCCTTAGTTATTTTATTATTCTCTTTAAATAGAAATCATTACTTCACATTTATCCACCCTTAAAAATTATGTCAAAAATCTCTTAAGAGATTTCATTGTATATCTGATTTGGGAATATCTATTCTTAACGAGCTGTATCATGCTTTTTATGTAGTGAGAAACCATCATCCGGCGGCCCACGAAAGGGTTAAATAGGTAAAATTATGAAATCAAATAAAGGAAATATTTAAACCATATTTAATGACATTAACCGTAAGAGATTTAACCCTTAGTTGACGTAGGACTTTCCAGTTCCATGCAAAATTTGTGTTGTGTTGCTCGCTTAATGATTTGATTCAATTTTTCCATATTTAAACTTAAATTTTATATTAATTATTAACATTTCAAAATAAAGTATATAGAAATTTATTCAAATCATTAGGCTGTCAAGACAACGCAAATTACTTGTAGCAGTGGAAAGTACCGACGATCAACTAACAGTTGAAATATTTAACCATTTATACATCATTTTTGCGCAAACCATTTCTGTATAAAAAATGAAGAAATCCTTTAATATTTTATGCAAAAGATTTTTT
The DNA here is from genome assembly GCA_001938485.1 of Girardia tigrina. Classification (NCBI taxonomy): domain Eukaryota; kingdom Metazoa; phylum Platyhelminthes; order Tricladida; family Dugesiidae; genus Girardia; species Girardia tigrina. The sequence goes on from MQRK01228890.1 coordinate 79,594, forward strand.
TCTGATGTTCAAATTTTATTTGGCAAATTACAACGATCTCAAAGTAGATATTGAACTCGTTCTGGTTGATCGGCAACGCATTTGGGCGTCAAATTGATCTAAATTGTACACTTCAACTCACTTCTAAAATGCATTTGACAAAGTAAATTATTTCCAACAATAAATGTTTCTGTTATAATTCAAATTTCTGTTCATTTTTCATTTACAGCTTAAACTTTTTTTGAAAGATAAATGTCTTTAATAAATAATATATTTTGAGGTATTAATGAATTAAAATCAATATTTTGTCGCAGGATATCCAGCATGAAGTAAATCGCGTACACTTGCTTGTCGTGTCGATTGTCTTCTGAAATAAAAATAAATAATTATTTATTATTGAATAAAACATTTTTCTATATCATGTAGAATTTGTATACTCATATATCATGAGATAAAACACTTAAAATATATAAAAGTACATGATAAACTCACTCTTTATAAACATTTACCACTTACATATTATTAACAAAATCAATATCATTTTTCAAACATTTATTAAGATCACAATCAGAATTGTTATGACAACAATTATTCGAAAGGCTTTCGCTGTTTGACATTTAATTAATATATTTCAGAATTCATACTAATTTTTCAATAAATGAAGTTTTATTAATTATTATTAATTATAAAGATTCTAATTGGCTAAAATTAAATCTAAACATTTTATAAAAAGTACCAATAAAATTAATATATTAAAATTTTAAATTACATTAAATATTACATTAAAAAATTATTTTAAATCTTTTTACTTTAAAATTAAATTAAATTATTTTTAATTAGTAGGAATCAAAGAAAATACCAATCATCCATCAGGGTAGGAGAGACACAATCCGAATCAACATACAATATGCACAATAATAACAAACAATTCAAAACATTCCTCACACATAAAATATAGTAAACTCTGGTTGATTCATTTTGTCTGACGTCAAGACATTTAGTCCGGATTAAACTTTTATTGCTCTTCAACATTAAACAAGGTTAAGGAATAGAGATTTCATCATGAGAAAATTCACCAAAAAAATAAACATTTTAGCATATATGTGTGAGAGATCCAGTATGAATTTATACAAAAGGAAATAATCACTCAGTCGTTTTGAGGGCGCTTGGAAATAGGCAATTGTGGAGACTCCGTTCGTTCTTTGTAAAAAATGTCGTAGTTTGATCATCATTTTCAAACCATTAGGGATAGTATACATAGACAGGCCATTCGCAAATTTGTCATCAAGCTCTCTGGTATCGTCTAAATTTGGTCCTGGTAGTTGCTTTAGAATGTCATGAGTAAATCCAGTAATTTTTTACACATAAAGAATAAAAATGCATTAATGGAAATAAATCAACAAACATCGAATATGGTAAAATAATATTGATATTTTAAATAGACACAAACTACCGATGTAGATAATGTTTGAATAGTAAGACTATCATCATCAAATAAATTCTCAGTGGAGTTCAAATTATGTTAATCTAAACATTGGGCATGAGGAAATTATAACCGAAAGAAGAGAAAAATGTAGAATGTACATGGCGACATGTTACACAAGTAACATGTATGAGCTGGTCGAGAATACTTCCACGTAGTGTCCCTGATAAAATATACGGGTTTCAGCTCTTTGCGACGAAAGTCTATTAAAGTTAGCGGAAATTTCGTTTCGAAATGCTGGTGGTAAATTCCTTGAGTTTAATCATTCGTGTAGAGGAATATGAAAGCACTATCAGCGTTCCAGGACTTCCTAAAATGCCTCTGAATTATAGGATGCGAGGATCACTCAGATGTGTATTCATAATTTATTTATTCTCATATTACTTACTGTTAGAATAATTAACTGCTATGCTAAATAATACATTACTTTATTAACTTAATTCTTTAAAAATAATTTCAAGTATTCTCTATTGATTCTTCATTGCTACCTAAAACCCTGCATGGAAATTATCATGACAAAAAAGAAATCGTGAATTATCAAATAAGAATATGACAAATAGCGGTTGTCTTATTCTGTTTATCATGTAACATGATTTTTGAGTACATGACAAGGATACACTTGCTGACAACTTCGAATAGAAGACCCACCTTGTCACACAAATGTTGTGGAGATACAAAGAAATAAAGAATAACAGAGAAAATCGTTTCACAACAAATGAAGTCAAAGAACGAAAGAGAAAGCTTAGTTAGAAAGTCTCTTATTAGAGCATTTGCAACAACGAATATCCCACTGGAAAAAATTGATATTTCCATCCTTTTTCTCCTTCTTAAAAACATTTAAAAATGGATACAGTATGCCGATAGCATCTCTTAGGCATTCTCATTATATGTCAAAGATCTCTGAGGAAGAAGTGCGAGATTGAAGGCATTTCCATTCAGCAAACTATTGTCATATTATTGTATGACAGGAGTGATGAAGGTAGGGCATTGGTCTCAGTCCTCTTCAAAACATTAAATATTACTATAGTGAAGAGAGAAAATATAGTGAAAGTTACATTACTGGAGGCAGTATATTCTCAGACAATGTCTCAAGCTGTAGTTCCTACATCAACGAATATGGCATTCACTATGCCAAAGTTAAGGCACTAGTGACAGACAATGGTGTTTAGCTTTATCTACTGCTTGACAGATTGAATAATATATTCTTAAAGGTTCCTGATAGACGAAGATGCCTGATTTGTCATTTCATTACATGTCATGTACCTAATGATGACCCTTTCAAATGTCTACCATCAATAGATGGAATATCTGGTTTACAGCCGTAGAGTATATCATCTTAAACATGTCACACTTTATCCCTTTATTCAACAGAAACTAAGCATTGAAAGAACAGTTGTTTTTAGCCATCTGAACGAAATTCTCCGAAAGCTAACGAAATTTCTAATGGAAGTGAATTTCATCACTGACCGGTTTCAAAATTTTCTGTCTGCACTGCTGACCATGAAATCTACTGGTTCTTCTAAAATATACAACATTTACACTGACTTGGTAGGCAGACTGTTCAATCCTTGTTTTTTTTCTGGAAGGGGATGAATTTGCTCTTTCTTTATCAGCTGTTACTAAATGTTACCTTCACTGATGTTCTCTCAGGAGTTTCAGCAAGTATGAAGAAGTGCCATATTCGAAATAACATTTGTTGTCAATAGCAAATTTTGAGAAATTGATTATGTTGTATCACATCGCAAATGTTGACTCTGTCAAGTATGCCATTATTAACTGAAAATATTATGTTTCATTTAATTAAAGTTTGACCAGAATCTGTTTTTATATAACAATATAAATTAAATAAAAAAACTAGTAATAACAGTTCGCCTTCTCATTTGGTAAAGTTGTTACTCAAAAAATCTTAAGGGGAACATTTTAATGAATTCAGAAAATAAAATCGGTAGTAGCGACAGGCGGTGTGTACAAGGGGAAGGGAAGTAATCAGCGCGAGCTAGTGACTTGCGCTTACTAGGAATTCTTCGTTCAAGTGGGATAATTTCAATCCACTATTCCTGACACGACAGTGATTCAGCAGGTTACCCGGCCATTTCTAGCTAGGAATAAAACTCGCTGGTACTGCCATTGTAGCGACCGTGCGGCCCCGAACATCTAAGGGCATCACAGACCTGTTATTGCTCCATTTCATTTAGCTAAACGCTATTTATTCCTATAAGAAGTCAGCATTTGCGATTTAACACAAATGTACTATTTAGAAGAATAATGAATTTTCATAAGTTATAACGGGACAGAAATCTCTAAAAAGTGAATGCCTCCTTTAGTTTGGTATCTGACACTTTTTTGGAAAAAGAATTCTTCAAAAACGACTGCTTCAATAAATGTTTTTCGAAAAAGAGTTCGTTGAACGATAAATTCTTCAAATGCACATTTTTTTCGAAAATTACTTTTTTTCAAAATAACTGAAAATCTAAAAGATCGTTTTTTTAAATGCTATGTTATTTAAGTTTTGCTAAGTTTCGCTAGTTTTTTTAATCGTTTATTATTCGAATTTACTATTTTTTTTTCGAAAAAATAAATATTATTGTGAGTAATGTTTTGAATTGTGTGTTGATATTGTGCATGTTTTATGTTATTTTATCTCCTACACAGATGGATGATTGTTATTTTCTTTAATTCATACTAATTAAAAATAATTTAATTTAATTTTAAAGTAAAAAGATTTAAAATAATTTTTGAATGTATTATTTATTTTTTAATGTAATTTAAAATTTTAATATATTAATTTAATATGTTCTTTTTTAAAAAAATGTTTAGATTTAATTTTAACCAATTAGATTCTTTATTATTAATATTTTTTATTAACAGATTTTCATTTATTGAAAATAATTAGTTTGAACTCAGAAATATATCGATCAAGAGAGATATCAAATAGTGAATGCGCTTGTGGTATTAATAAATGTTGTAAAACTCATATTGATGTTGTTAATAATTATTAAAAAATTATGCCAAAAAATTAATTATCGAATTTTTTATAGTAAAGAATTAAAAAAAATAATATAATTTATTAGTCAGACAGATTATGAGCAATCACACGAAAATTTTTCTAAAATGTTAATATTTATACTCCATCCCGATATAACATGAAATAATAAGAAATTTCATTATTCAAATGTTTGTCTCTCATTACAGCCAGAGTTGATTATTTTGCATATTATTATTTAGACCCAATGTCACTTTCTGCGAATCTTTAAATGACGTATTTTTAAATTAATTCATTGTAATTTTTTCATTAATCGTAATTCAAATTAATCAACTTATAATAATTAATTTTAAATAAAACAATTTTTGTAAGTAAAAAAAGCGTTAAACAAATAAATTAATTAAAAATATTAAAAAATGAATTTTTTTGTCTTTATTTTTGTAATGTGTGACACGCCAGGAAAAATTACGCTTCAATTTTTCGAATTTTGATACTCTGAGCTCAAAAGGTTCGCCATCACTGTTCTACATTAAAAATTTTACTCCGTTTATTGCTTTTATTATTTATTTTAAAATTTTTATTTTAAAAACTTTATTAATTATTTTCCTGTTATGATATATCGATTTTAATTAATCTATAATTTTTAGATTTATTTTTTTGTTTTATCTAATTATTTCATTTTTATTGGTCTTTTAAAAATCTTTTTAAACTTTTTTATTAGTTTTATAAAGTCTATGTATTTTTTATGTTTTATGCAATTAAGTACACAATAATACATAATATAATATTGTAATAATAATACATAATATAATACATAATATAATAATATAATACTTAATTACATAATTAATCTTTATTAAAATTTTAAATAAAAATATTTATAAATTATTCGGCCAATTGAAAAAATTTAACTAACTTCTCCTAGTTATGTTAATCTCTTAAAAATATTTTCATTTATGACTGTTGATAGTATAAAAATGTAATAAATATATTTAGACTCACTTCAAATATGACTATTTAAATTTTTTTTATTATTCTAAAATATCGAATAAACAAATTATAATATTTTTTAATATACTAAAATAGAAAAATAAATAGATTTACCTTATCAAAGAATTAGAAATAACTATTTGACATTGTCATAGTAGAATATATTTATGTTTAAGCTATGTTTTTATTACTTGTGAATTTAGAAAAATGATCAGAACTTATAACAAATGGTTTTCTATAAGATTTGTAAAGTTTTTCTATGTTTTTATCATCAACAACTTTATGTGATTCATGAACAATAGAAAGGTCCAGATCTTGATTTCCAGAAATCCTCGACGACGGTCTTCGAAAAACCTTTTGCGACAAATTATAATGACGACCACTTTTCAAATTTTGTTTAACTTGTAATGCATCATAAAAATTCATAAAACTATCGAAATATTCTTCTGAATAGTTTGTTATGAAATTATCGGATCTTGTTTTCTTTTTCATTTCTTCATTGAAAATTTTCTTATATCTTCTTTCTGTTTTCTCCATTAAGATTTTATTTTTTTTTATATTTATTTTGTCTCTTACGTTCAATAGGTCACCGTTTTGGAGCTTCACACTGGGAAGTAGTCTATTCATATTTGCCGCATCATTAACGATTGATGTATGAATTGTTTTTATGTAAGACTTTTTCTTAGTTATTCCTGGAGTTCTTTCAAATATAGATTTAGATTCAATTTGGTTTGGTAAAGGTACCGCTGACTGAAGGTACCCGGCTGAGTAGGAAATTGGATTGAAATTCTGTAATTTAGTTTTTGTCTCCGCGATTAATGAATATGTTTCGAGTACATTTTCATTTACTAAAGAAACTTGAGGTAGAACGACGTTTGAAGTAGCGTTGGGCAAATTTGTTTTGCTAATACCAGTTGTAAGTTCATGGGATTTAGACCTTGATAACTGTTTTATTGGATATTTGTCTAAAAGGGGAAAACAGTTTAAATTTAATTTTCTTAGATAATGTTTAGGTATTCTTTCTATAAAAAGGATAAAATAAATTTTTAAACTATTTTTAAACTTGTTATTATAAACTAATTATCTATTGGACCCGGCTTTGCATGGGACAAAATTTTATTACATTAAAGTGAAGAATTTTTTATGTGAGTTGCGGTTCATGAGTTGAGTTAATTCCATGAAAGATTGTACGGATTGCCGAGTGGTTTACTTTGATATGTTGGTCACAAAAATTGATGATGGGGGAGGAGGATGAGGGAAAGTCTATATAAAATCGGTTCAAGTTGAGTTTTTTAGTTGAGTTAAGAGTAGGTTGCGGTGACCCGTCACTTGAGTTCCGCAAAGCAGATGAGATAATCGAAAAATTAGTAGAGAAAAATTTGGGTAAGAAAGAACTATCAAACTTGGTCTATGCTAATATGATTGATGATGATAACGTCGATCAAGAGATAG
>MQRK01228891.1:0-10240 GCA_001938485.1 Girardia tigrina
TTATTAAATATATATATCTATATCCATATCCATATTTATAAGAAACGGTTAAAAATAGAAATACTAAAATATCCTCAAATAAATTCAGTTGTTTAAATAAACAGAAATTTTGTAGGTAATTCAAAAAGTTGTCGATAAATAAATTATTTGGATCCAAGCTTATCTCTTTTGTAATTTGAATGTCTGAAGAAACAGGAGACATTTATGCGACCAATGTCGTTCCTTAAACTTAAGTTCCTAACAATATGTATATAAGTTTAAATGCATTAGTGCTAGATATTATTTGAAATCTTATGCTTAGCTGTATATTCCTATAGCCATTATTAACATATTGCTGTTATTTTTTAGAATATTTACGGTGCTAAATTAATAATGGAAAAAATTAAAATTCGAGCAATTTTCTTGTACGAATTTAAACTGGGTCGTAAAGCAGCTGAAACGGCTCGCAATATCAATAAAGCGTTTGGCAAGGGAACAGCTTCTGAGCGCACAGTGCAACGATGGTGCCGAAAATTTTCTGATGGAGATGAAAACCTTGAAGATGAAGAAGGTCGTGGTCTCCCAGTTGCTGTGAACAACGACAATTTGAGGACAATGGTGGAAACGGATACCCGTACAACAATCAGAGAACTAGCAGATGGCTTGGGCATTAGTCATTCAACAGTCCTGGATCACTTAAAACAACTTGGAAAAATCAAGAAACTTGATAAATGGGTTCCACATGATTTGAATGAAAATCAAAAGAACCGACGCTATGAAATTTGTTCTGCCAATCATCTTCGCAATAAAAGCGATCCATTTCTTGATCGTATTGTTACCAGTGATGAGAAATGGATCCTGCATGATAACCGACGTCGATCTGCACAGTGGTTGGACAAAGATGAAGTACCGAAACACTTTCCAAAACCGAAACTAACACCCCGTAAGGTTATGGTGACTGTGATGCTGGTGTCATCCACTATAGTTTCTTGAATCCAGGTGAAACAATCACAGCGGAGAGGTACTGTCATGAAATTGATGAAATGCATAAAAAATTGAAAACCCTTTGTCCGGGATTGGTCAATCGAAAAAGTCCCATCCTTCTTCCTGATAACGCTAGACCTCATATTTCAAAAGTGACTCTTCAAAAGCTTAATGAGCTGGGCTATGAAACCTTGCTTCATCCACCATATTCACCAGACCTCTCGCCAACGGACTTCTACTTTTTCAGGGATTTGTACAACTTCCTACGTTAAAAAATTTCCAAAAAACCAAAATGATGCTCAAAAGGCTTTCCAAGATTTCGAGGCCACGAGAACCGATGCATGTTATGCTGATGGAATAAAACAACTTGTTTCTCGTTGGCAAAAATGTATTGATGCCAACGGTTTATACTTTGATTAATAAACTTTAGTATCTGTGAATTTGCACGTCTTTGAAGTTTGTGTCCCAAACCGCCATTATTTTTCGACTAACCTAATATAATAATGTCTAAAAGCTAAATTGGTAATTCAGTCTGATATAGACTTAGAAAAAACTTTGTAAATTTTATCAAAACTTTTCCTTTGACCCTCTGAACACGAATGTCCACTTTAGTGGCCTAGTATCAGCCTTCTATTTCCGAATGGAACTTCTGAATGGAATAGACGATTGCAGCAACAAGACGATACAGCTGTTAACAGTAGGTATCCGCAGTAATTGTGAGGGAGAACTTCAATTAGCAATACACCTTTGCAGTCCCAAAAAACTGAAATCATGTGCTTCTGGGAGTAAGCATACGATGAAGTTCAACTGGAGGATTGTCTCCTTCTCCTCGCCAAGAACAATGATGTTGTGAGCCTCCATTGTCCCAATATATCCAAGATTTATCCATGGTTACCATTTGTCCAAGAAAATCAAAAGCCGATTGCTTTGCTAACAGCTCGTTGCATATTCTTTCTCTATTTGCCATTTTTTCAGGGGACAGTAGATGTGGGATCCAACAATTATATATGTACCTTTTCCCCATCTGAATGAGATGATTTCGAGCTGTCTCCGGGAAAATTTCCAACTCAAGTGCTATGGAGTGACATGTGCTGCATTTGTCCAAATCCAGCTGTTGCAATATAGCGTCATCAAAGTTCATTGACGGCCTTCCGGAGAGCTGTAGATCTTCCACATTAATATCCCCGTTGTTAAACTGGGTTACCCATCGATGGCAAGTGCTCTCCCTAACAGTGGGGGGATTCAAATTAGGTTTCCAGCAGTAATATATCATTCGAATATCACGTTGACTCAAATTCATTTTAACGCGATGAAAATGCATCTTTCAAACAATATTTCAGAATAATATTTATTTTCGAAACAATTTGAATATTGAAATTTTGAAATTAGTTTTCCAACAATAGCAAAAATTGATTATTTTTGAATTATATTCTACAAAATCATTCACAATAAAAAAAATTTTAAAAAAAATCCATACTGTAAGTATCATAGACATTTATCAATGCGTTCACTAGATACTTATAGAAAACCATCAGTCAAAACTTTCTGGACAGACCTGTAGAGGCAATCTCCGAATACCACAGTCAATATAAAAGAGCTTACTTTACGTTTAATTGTTTTAATAAAAATTCTTGGCCATCGAAACAAAACACATAAAAGTTTATGAAAGGGGTAACTAAACAGAGTAAGAAAACAGCAAAGAAATTTCGAAGAATCATTTATTACTATTATTAGTAAGAGTCCTTACGTTTTAACGCCACTTCAGCCAAAATTCTGATAATGCTCAAATAAAGAGTTTTTGCTTGCACCTAGCAGCTTTTATTGTTTCTGGTGCTAAATATTTTACCTAAAAAACGTTAGGGATCAACTGTGTGGCCAGTGGGCATACTTCTACGTAGTATCCCTGAGTAACTAGAGATCTCGGTCTCTAGGCTAAAGTGTCCAAGAGCTAGCCGATTATTGCGGAAAAGCCGGCAATGTATCGTATTCAGGAATGGGCCAGCAATCCATTCACTAGGCTACGCTTTATAATCTGGGTGTGAAGGCTGTGGGGAGTAGTGACCCCGCTGTCGGTGGTTGGATTGCATCTTAATGATCTGGGATGAATCAATCCTGGTGAAGGGTTTTGTAATGACGTCGTTGCATCTTCGGACAGGCGGAACTAAGGTATGGATCCCAACATTGGGGGAGTATCCGTTGAGAACCATCAGCGTCCCAGGCCTCCTAAAAAGCCTCAGGCTTAATACCGTTAAAGGAGTAGAGGTGCACCTAAAAAACGACAATGACATGAAACTTTATTTTTCTAAACTTAAGTTTTGGAAATGTAATTTAAAACAGTGCGATCCGAAACTTGGACGTAGAAAAGACAACTGGTTTGAGTTAAGCAGAATTCCATTTTGTTCAGCTTTAAGATTCATATATCGCTAGTGCGAGGAGTTATTTATCTTATTTATCATAGTTCATATGGCGACAATATTAGGTGAAAGAAAATAAAGACTGTTTTGATTTTAAACAAAGTTTCCTATTTCATGATTTTTCGCAAAAATTTTATGCGAAGAATAGCGTATTAGCAGATTTTTTGCTACTGCGGTGTTAATATGTAAGTACCTCAATAAGTTTTAAAAAGTTTGTCTTCTTGGAATGTTTTACAAAAGATTCAAATGTGACTAATTCAAAAAGTTACATACAAAAATGATATTTTTCAAAAAACTAGATGTCATAGATTAATGTTCAATTGAAATTAAAAATATAACATTTGTAAGAAGAAAGTTTTAAAATTTAAACAATAACAAAGAAACGTTAGTGATCATGTGTCAGTTCGAATACAAAGAATTCATTTCAAATAAACAGAATCAGTTGGTAAAAGCGTGAACGGTCGACAGAAACAAAGGCTCGTTGCCACTCGAGAGCATTAGAAACGCTATTGCAACAAACCGCATTACACACTGACATGATTAACAAAAGCCGCTGTTACATGCGGATTTGAATGAATTATTGATTAAGCAATTGAACTAGTAACGATGGAAACATGTGTGTATGCATATTTGTGTGTCAAAACAGTGACAAATGTAATCGATAATCGGTTTAGTTTTACAGAAATTTGAATAACGATAACTTTCAAAAGATAATCATAAATAAATCATCAAGAACTAAATAAAAAATAATTAACACAAATAATTCCAAAAAAATAATTATAATTTTGAATATTAATCACATTTTCTTTGTTTAAATTCAAAAAATAGATATATTTTGCTAAATAAAAAGGGAACAAAGTCGGGTAAATTGATAAAGGTATTGCAAATATCACTGACATCAGCACGTGGGCAAAAGTATTGAAAAAGGAAATTTAGATATAATAAAGAGGTCTTTGTAACAGCAACTAATAAAGAACGACACACGAGAGTTAACTTGTTTCTGTCGGTCTGGAGTGCACCGGGCTGTCGGTATTCGGGCGAGGGGTGTGCCTTGAAACCGGTCAGAGAGTTCAGGAAAACGTGACTCATTTTTACTGTTTATCAATGAACATGTATTGATGGTATTATAAACAATTTGTATAATGTGCACAAACACCACGACATCATTCTGGCAAGAGTCTGTCAAGAACGATTTTTTTAATTATCCGTTTGAAAAATAATTTTTATTAAATGTTAAATGTAATCACGTTTTATGAATGACAGTTTTTCACCTCTAAATTGCTTTTATATAAAAAATCTTTTTTTTTGTTAATTTATGCATTATTTATTATTGTGATACAAAATTTATCTTTTTAAAAAAAAAGAATCTAATCGAAATTTTATTTTAATTAAAATTATTTTTAATTTAACAATTTTTTATATTTTTTCTTAACAATACGTTTCTATTTCTTTTGAACTAGATTTAATATTTTAAAATCAAAAATTTTATTATTTATATTTACTCAATGTTTACTTGACTAAGTATTTTTTATTTATTTATAATTTATAAAATTATCGTATTATAATTTAAATAATTTATTTAATTATCTGTTTGAAAAATATTTTTATTAAATGTTAAATGTAATCACGTTTTATGAATGATAGTATTTCACCACTAATTTTTCTTTGATAGGAAGTATGAGGGGTTAGTTTTAAGTTTCGCCAAAATGGTTTATCGTTTTTTTAGTTTTTTTTATTTTAAATACGTATTTATTTTATCATATTGTTATTTTGCATTTTAATTTTCTAATTTATTTCCTTTAAATTTTCAAAACTAAAATGCAGAGTAAAAATATGATAAAATAAATACGTATTTAAAATAAAAAAACTAAAAAAAACAATAAACCATTTTGGCGAAACTTAAAACTAACCCCTCATAGAAAGCCTTTTTTATTAATTAATAAATCAGACATTATTAAAATTAAAAATTATCTTTTTTTAAAAAGAATCTTATCAAAATTTTATTTTTATTAAAATTAATATTTTTAATTAAATGATTTTATTTTTTAAATTAGATTTGAAATCTTTAAATCAAAAATAATATAGTATATTTATCAAATGTTTACTAGATTAAATATTTTATATTTATTAATTATTTTATATTTTTTCAAGAATCTAATCGAATATTTTTTTAATTAAAATTATTATTTTTCATCCTTAAAGTTTAAATTTAAAAATCCAAATCATATTATTTTTATTTTTGAATTATTTTTTTGAAAAATATATTTTTAAATTAAAATTTTTATTTTCTATTTATCTAAATCATGATTAAATGATTTTTCTATTATTATTCTTATTTAAAAATACTTTTTCTATTTCAACAATTTATTTTAATTCTATTTTTTAAATTTAATAATTCAAAAATGTTTATTAATTTTCTAGAAATAAGAATGTCTAAAATCTCATTCTTAGTTGGGAGAAATGTTATATTTGTTAGCAGAGTTCATAAACGGCCCACTTTACGGACGTACCGCATTGTGACTCTTAAAAAACGTGCACGAACAGGTCGATGTTGTTCAGGCAAATACGTCCAGACAAATCGGCTCGCCAATGCTTCAGATTCAGGAATACCTTGTTTCACAATTCGATTATAAAAATAAGAAAAACAATGTTTATAAATAATTATTATAATTACCCGTTAAAAGGACAATTAAATTTAGTAATTAATTTGTCAAAGAAATATTATAGAACCTTAAAAAGGGAAAATAAAATGATTTAAGAATTATCAAAAATTATAAAATATTATTTAACTTTCACTACTTTTGAGTGTTAATAATGTGAAAAGAAATGTATAAATAAATAAACCCGAAATTTGGTAAATGACCCTTTGTAAAACCAATAACGAACAAAGAAAGTACCGGATGTACCGAGGCCCATGTGTCGGTAGTGTGCACTCGGGGGCCGCCAGTCACTGTACATTTTATGACCACTTTCTGGCAATTATGTAAAAAATGATTTCAAACTAGAAAATAAAATATAAAAAATACATTATATTGTTTGCGTGATTTTACAAGAAAGATATTAAAATAGATTTTGTATCCGCTAAAATATTTATAACCAGATGTCTGAACAAACATGTATGATTAAACTTGTTATATCAAGGGTGAAGACTAACAGTGCCGTTTGTATAACAACAGCAAAAAAATAATAATTTCTCTAAAAAATATACGTTTTCAATCGATACAATTGTTTCTATTGACGGAAATTATTTAGCGGTACCTGACTTTATTAAATCTATAAAAAAACCATAATCGAGTGGAGGAAGACCAAGACTCAGTGGCCATCTGAGGTATCTAAATCTATTCGTTGGTAACGCTTGACTTCTCAGTGAATATAATGTATTTCTCTGTTGTTTTGCATCGATGAGATAGCAGTATGTTTTGGTCGGTTATTAACTAGAATTGTGGCTATTTTACCATTACCACGTTTTTATTAGCTTGCTTTCTTGTCTGTTTGTCTGTCTGGAACAAATCTTCGATTGATTTTTCGACCACTTTCAGTCATCCAATTGAGCTGAATTTTTTTATACAGGCTTCCTTCCGATGACAATACAATTTGATAAAAGAAATTTTGAAAAAAAATAATTTTTTCTAATTTTTTTGCAAAAAACCACTTACGATTATCTACAAATTTATACACTGTATTAAACAGCAATCTTTTCGTTTATTTTCATGAATGAAGTTTTATACAGGCTTCCTTCCGATGACAATACAATTTGATAAAAAAAATTTTGAAACAAAAAATTCCTAAATGATAACTAAAAATAGTTAAATAATATTATTAATAAAAAAAATTTTTTATAAAAACAACCACGTTTTTCAAGCATTACCAATGCACTAAAAAGAGGAAAATAATTTTTTCTAGACATGTGCGAAATTTTATACCTAACCAAAAACGTGGGGCATAGAAATGATCGATTGTTATTAAAAAGCAGTAAAAAGGAAATAGCAGTTACTAATAGCAGAAATTCAGAAATCCGCCCCGTTTTTGGTTAGGTATAAAATTTCTCACATGTCTAGAAAAAAATATTTTCCTCTTGAAAAACGTGGTTGTTTTTATAAAAAATTTTTTATTAATAATATTACTCAGTGATTTTTTAATTTGATTTGATTTAGGCACAGTATATTTAGGGTATATTTAATCCATATGTTGTAAACATAAAGTTGAGACGAGAGTATTGCTCACTCAGATTGAATATGATTGTAAATGAATAAACAAATAGTGTTTGTCTTAATCAAATAAGATAATTTTGAAAGTCATTGTACAAATACAATGCAGCAATACAAGCAACATACAAAACAACGAAGAAGCGATAAGAAACTTATTAATTGTAAATAAAACAATAATAAAGGGCCCCAAATTTTTGAAAGGAAAAATAAAAATTTTTTTAGATCATTTAAATTTGAAAACTTGTTGATTATTTTATCTATTTTTTTTAAAACGCATATTTTTTATACTTTTCGCAGGTTTTCTCAACATTTCAATAGAGCAATTTCAGAAAATTTTTATGAGTTCAAGTTAGGATAAAGTGCTGCAGAGACGGCATGACATTTCCATGCTGTTTGGAACGCAAATAGTGTCGAAAAAACCACTGTACATCGTTGATTCCAGAATATTAGTTTTGAAGGTGCACCACGAACCATTCGACCTATTATAATCAAGTATATCGAAATGTATATCGATCCCTTGTCGAAGCCGACTCGTCTCATACAGTCCACAGTATGATGGTAAAACTTAATTTTAGTCACTATGCAGTTGAAGTAGCTATGAATCGAATTGGTTAATTGATAAACTTGACAATTGAATCCTTCACGATTTGGACAATCGCGAAAAAATGCACGTTTTGAGGTGTTTTCTTCCCTGATTTTGTTGGATCTCATTGTTACGTATGATGGAAAGGTGATTCTGTACGACAACATGAAGCGTTCTAGTCCGTGGTTGGATAAAGATTAGCTCCAAAAAACTTTCCAAAGACCAAAAACCCACAACAAGAAATATGATTTTAGTATGGTAGTCAGCGGCATGTGTCATCTACTACAACTTCTTGAAAATGGAACAGACCAGTGGCGTAGCTAGGTTAAACGTTACCCGGTGCAGAGTTCATTATGATGTCCTCTAAAAACGAAATAAAACACCGAACTGAAGTTTGTTTCCAGAAAACTATTTATTTGTTTCGTAAAGTAGGTGATAACATTAAAAAGAGTTTACAATTCCATTTTACGAGCTTCCTTGTTGGTAACAGTCAATAATTTTGTCGAAATCAATTTTCTTCACCCTCTTGTTCGATTAACAAAATTGAAAGATTAGTTAACCATAAATTAGTCATCATCGATCTCAAATAGTTTTTATCAATTTGGGCTTCGAAAAACTTCCCTCACATGATTTCACACTTACCCCAATTGCCAGAAAGATGAGAATCAAGATTATGATGTTTGGTACTGAATCATCCCATCGATACTTTCTGATGAAAATCAGCAGCTCCATAGGTCCTTGTTTCGGAAGTTCAAAGGCTTCTTGCAAAATTCTGACAAACTGTTGAAGCCGTTTTCACTCCAGATAAAATTCGTCTTTGTCAATGTCGTCTGGAGCATATCAAGATTGATCTGGATTTCAGGGTCCAACAGCCGGGAAGGTAATAAAAAATTGCATTTATCTGTCACATCATAAAGCTGCTCGAATCTATTGTTTAGTTTCTGAACAATGCAGACCAAGAAAGAATAAATTTCCTTCTGTAGTTCGTTCTTGTGCGTTAATTCGGTATCTTCCCATATTTCACCTAAGGGAATCAGATTTTGATACCCAAACATCAAATTTTTGTACCAGATTTGTACCCGATGTCCGGTGCGGCCCGCACCTGCCTCATCATCCTAGCTACGCCGCTGGGTCTGACTATAACAGAAGAGTCTTACGGTCTAGGAATCGATAATATGATTGAAAAATTATGTCAACAGCAGTCTGAATCGGTCAATAGGAGAGGCCCAATCCTCAAGCATGACAACAACAGACCATACGAATCACGAATCACAATACAAAAATTGAACAAAAAGACAAAAAAATCGGAAAGAACTTTAAGTCCCCCTAATATTAAATAGAGGTATTTAATATTCCATCATTTATCTTTAAAACAAACAAAAATCTTCTTGGTAACATAACCTTTGAATAAAGATAAACTTCAATCTGGATTAAAATTTTTTATTAATAACAAAACTCATCCATTTCAAATGATATTTAGAGACAATATTATCAACTGTCATCATCAGATCATTGACTAATTATTTAATTCATTTGTATATAAATTCACAGATAATTATTTTGTAATCGATTGCATGAAATCGCGCTAATCAAAAATTATGAATAAGCTTGTTGAGACTGCCGATTGAACATTGATTTTAGGTACTTTTATGGGTAAACCTTTACTTTTTGTAGAACTTTGGTAGCGGTTAATAATCGACTTTTAATATGTTTTCATAAATTTGATTCTTTTGTCAATAACAAATGTGATTATAATAATCTGGGTGTATTCAACTAGTTGAAAACTTTGTTGATCAAAATGACAATTTTCTTTGACGACTTTGAAAAAAATGAGTTTTTTTTCGTAATTAGATTTTCTGAATTGTTAGAGAAACTTTCCGAATATTACGATTTTCTGAATGGTTTGAGAAAGCAATTTAATTTGGATTCCAATAAGTGCCGTAAGTATTCGAATTTCCAATTCTTTATCTTCTGATATTACCATGAGTAATAACGATTTATTTGTTTCTCATCTTTAATATTAATAATTTAATATTTATAATTAATCATATATATATATATATATATATATA
>MQRK01228891.1:23192-37321 GCA_001938485.1 Girardia tigrina
AAATTGTGCTTGCAGATCGATCTAATTTGCGAGAGATTTCAACATAAGAAAGTCCAAGATCAATCATTGCATCGATTTTTCCTCTTTCATAATCTGATAGATCTTCACCTTTACCCATTCCAATCTATTACTTATATTTATATGAATTATAAGCCAAATATAAATAATATTACTTACAGTTTCATAAATTTGAGAAATAATTGAAAATTAAAACAATAGTGGTAATTTAAACCTGATTTATAGAAAAAGTGATACTTATCTGACTCAGCCTAAAATGGTGAAAATAATGATTTTGTGTTTTTTTTTCAATTATAGCTATCATATTAATTTCTTTTATTTAAAATATTGTTATATAACATGAGTAATATATATATACTAAATTACAGAGATATATCTTAAATAATAGAAAAGATAGGGCTTTATTTAAAAAAGTGATAATTATATGACTCAGACTGTATTAGTAGAAATCACCAGACAGAGTTGTGAACGTATGATCGAAAATGCAAATACCTGACAGTGATGTGCCTCGCCTTGAACATGCTGAATGGTGTATAATCGCATATTTTCCGGTTGAGGACAAGGTATCGGTTGGAATTGATCAATTAGTATTGAACGACCTCGAGTTGTGTGGTGGGCTGTGAGACGTCGATTGTTAACATTCTGACACCAATGAGAAGTTCGGGTAGGACACTCCCGACACCAATGTTATGGTTGACGCGACGTTGACGGAAGCACGGCTCGAACGCGGAACTCCCGTCTGTTCCCACATTGACACGAGATGACGGACCAGCTCTCTATCGTCGCCGGTGAACGAATAGCTCTCCTCACACTCAACGACATATTCCTGATCAAACAAGGATAAAACACGAAAAAATGAATTGTCGAACCAACCGAATTGAGATGGCGGATTTACAAACAAAGAGGGGCGGCCATCACGCCCAGTTGGCCAACATTCACAACCGGGAATGATAAACGATTCGTTCAAAGAAGTTAAATAAAAAAGACCAAACTCTTTTAATATATATAGTTTACAAAAATCTTCCGAGCACTCCACAACAATAAATCTAATGGTCAATTATATAATCATCAACATTTGACATTGATAATTTGAATTCACGCCTTTTTTATTTAAGGCCATTTTGTGTGCTCTTATTAAAACAAGCATCTTCTTTTGTTTTGTTAAATATTATTTTTCTCATTTAATTAATTTTCTGATTTAGTTAATTTTCGTTTTACATCATCGCCATTTATTCACATTTTCAATCAGTCCGTTCACATTTTTTTGCATTATTTTTGCTTTTAAAAAAATTTTATTTTCGATTTTTTTTAATTTACTACATTGTCAATTACATTAATTTTATGTATTAATTCAAGATTCTGTTGTTGAAGTACGATGTATTGTACGATTTTTTGTTCCTCATAGAGAAATGAAAAACTTTTGAATCATGGATCCAAAAGAGTTGCGATGTCCATAGAGGTGTCCAGAGTTTGATTTATTGGATAACGCATTTTTAAGTCAAAAGTCATCTTTGGACAAACATTTTTGCTATTCCTTCGAATGTTCTGCTTCTAGAGTTTTTTTTATTCAAAAGCTGATGAACATAAGGTAATATTAAAAATACAGTAATATATTTTATGCCACACACTGCTTCTGTGATTAATATACAAGGTTTTAGAATTGAGAATAATGTTCAAATCAGTTCCCTACCATTTTGAGAAAGTTCAACTGACAATATCTTATGGTATTTTTATATATGACTGCAGTTATATTATTCGGAAGTTGATTGGACATTTCAAACACAGTGCTTTTGCTATTTCAACTTTAAAAATTTGGCAAGACTTAAAGTTTGAAACATCGGTTGACTCCATAACTAGATGGAACTCTTCGGCTGACATGTTAGAGCTTTTATTGGAACATAAACTTTCCATTTATCTGCATAAATATCTGCGAAGATAGATTGATTTTTAATTTCGGTTCCGGAAATGCAGCAATCATATTAATAGCATTATCTGCAACAATTGCAACGATTTTTCAAAGTTTTTCGCGATATTCTCTCCTGTACGGGTCTCCAAAATTTTTTTGTGGAGATAAGATAAGTTTTCAAATTCCAATCATTGGTAGGATAATGTACAGTCAAATAAATATAACCCATTGACTATTTAAAGTCCAGGTATCGGTATTAAGCGACAAATGATCTACATCACGCAAATTTTTAATTATGTTTCGTTTTTCATCACAAAATCGATTCAATACAGCATTTATTAAAAACATTTTAGTAAAAAGTAATAAATAACGGTGTACCGGAAATTTATTTCGGTGTACCGAAACAAACTTTCCATTTCTTATTAAATTCAATTTTTAATTTAGTATATAAACTTTTAATTCAGTATTAAATTAATACATTATGAATAAGAAATTCCGATATCTGTTTAAGTTTAAAAATTACACATTTTTAACACAAAAGTGAAATTTAAATTTTAGAAATTCTATTTTAAAACTGCTATTTTAATTAAAAGGAAACGAGATTGCAAATACTATTTGATAATTAGACACACATAACACCATCTTAATTTAAAATTTTTATTCGAAAACATGTTAAAATTAAAATGGTGTTATTTGTGTTTAATTACTAAGTTACCATTTGATTTAACGAAATTAAACTTTTATAAATTGTAATTTTTTATGTAAAAATTGTGCCTAATGAGTCAAATTCTCGCCAAATTCACGAAATTGACAAGAAACTTAAATAGAATATTTTTTTTTTAAAAATTCAATATTAAATGAAAAAATCTCTATTTTCTAAATAAATCCTCAACTTATTTATTTACCGATTTCATGAAGTCGGTAATTAAAGAATAAATTGGGCATAACAAATAAAAATTTATTATCACATTAATTTTCAAATAAAAAAAATATCAACGTAACTTTGTTTAAATATTCACCAAACGATTGTATCAACGTAACAATTTCAAAAACAGACGTAAGTTTTTTTTAAAAATTTCTGTCCTCGTATTTTTTGTCCAATGTCTGCATCGAAAACGGAAATCAATTTAAATCGATTATTATACAAAATCGAAAACGGAATCTCATCGAATGATAAAACGATCGATTCGTGGAGGAAGAATTATTTTATTAGCCACTGTGAAAAATTGTTGAAAGAGATAAATGAGGTGAATGAATCGAAATTGTCTGCGGATGACATTTCGAGATACGAAATCCGGGTGAGAGTTGAGGGGGAAATTTGCATGGGAGACACAGATATATATATATATATATATATGGAAAATAATTTTGCATTTGTATTATATGGTTTTTCCATCTACTTTCCAATGATATAATTGTAATCAATAAAATTAAAAAAATAAGGAATAACATCAGTAAAATAAAGAAATCAATAACATCAGATTACCGCCACCAAAATTTATTAATAAAACAAATAATTATATTTTGACCGAATTGGAACTTTGATAATCTGATAATTGGCGGTTGATTAGTTCTACAGTGACATGATTCTCCACTTCGGTCCTCACTGCATGTTCTTTCAAGAATCGCATCTTCTCGAAAGTTTATCAAGGAGAGTTCCCAGAGTGTTCCGCCCGACACTCAGGTCGCCCCGTTTTAATTTTTTTCGTTTTTGCGATCCTATGGAAGAATGGTCGAGCCGTTTCTTTTGTTAAAGGACAATGTAAATCTTCATTCTTGGTTAAAGTCCACACTCTGTCTTGGGGTTCATCCTTCACGAACAAACGAAAATAATTAAACGCTGCCCGAAACCACAGAGGAGTGGAAACAATGACTTTACACAATTTAGCAGGATCAGCTCCTTTTAATAAATTGAGAATTTCAGCACTGAGAGTCGTGTCAAAGAATACAGTGAGTCGGTCATATTATAGATAAACATCAATCCATTTTTTTCGAGTAGACGACAATAAAATGATGGCATCTAATTGAAATATGAGAGCTTTCAGAACGTGCTTGTGTGAAGTTTTCGAAGGATAATGAAATCTTTGGGACATTAATTCATTAAGAATATCTTTATCAAATGAATTGATTTATAAAGCTGCCTCAACATTAAATTTTTTGATACATAAAAATTCGACTGCAATTCTAAATTCTCTATTGTTGTTATCAAAAGATTCACTTTGGACCACTCTTAAAATTAATTCGATATCGTCTAAATAATTTTCCATTAAAAAATCAAAACATAATTCAAATTACACTCACATTTCTTATCATCTGTATGATGATCAACAGTAAGGCTTTCACTTAGACCCATCACTCAATTTTCAATATCTATCATTATAATCTGAACTAACTTGAGAAGATTATTTTATTTAAAATTATTTAATTTAAATTTGATTGGCTGAAAAAAAATATTTTTATAGTCATTTTTAAACATTAATTTGATTTTAATTATTTAAAAATTTACAAAAATAAAATCAATAAAATTATTTAAAAGTTGCAATAATAAAAATTAAAAATTTGAATATTAAATCTAAATTTAAATAAATTAGTTTCAGATTATAAGAAATTAAAATATCGATCATCCATCTGATTAGGAGAGACACAATCCCAAATCAACACACAACATTTGAACTTGCAAACACTACACAAAAACATCCACACACCAAATATTCCTCACAAAGATTATCAAAACAATTACAATTTTTTTAATTTCGATAATAATTGTTTTTTCCAAAATCAAATTTAATTTTCTTTACAATTCAAAAACAATATTTCTCCATACAATTTTTACAACACAAAAAATATAAAATAAAAAAAAGATCACAGATTTTTTTGTTCAGTTTTTTTCAAGTCGATATTCATCGGAAATTTCTTTAAAAACAATTTCGAACAACTAATTCGAATCTGTCAAAATCTTATTCAATACGCCATCATCGGTTAAGAGAGTATTTTTCAGAAAATCTATTTCGATTAATTAATTTCGATTTGTTAAGAATTTTCAATTTCTCGGTGATTTTAGAGTTGCTCGGTTTTTGCACGAACATTAATTTAGAATTGATTGATCAATAATAAAAACAGTGAAAACAAATCGATAAATTCAGGAATTCATAAAATTTTATTCTTTTTTACCACAATTGCACGTAAACGAAACACGATCAATAATGTTTCCACGCAACAGTTTGTTTAAACAAAATTACAATTTTTAATCTGAAATCCCCCAGAACACAATTTTCTTTATTTACAAAAAATTCCCAATTTCGCAAAAATCACAATCATACACTTTCATTAAAAATAAAATTTATAATTTGCTTTTAATATAAAAAATAGTAGAACTTCAGTTTTGGGACAACATTTTCACAAAAATGCCACAAAAAGTGGGTTTGTCCAAAAAAACGGGTTTTATCAATTATCAAGACTTTTATAGTAAATAAAAATATACAGAAAATAAAAAAATAACTATAAGAACTAAACTTTTGATGATATAATGACGTCACAATTAAAAATATTTTCCGGTGCGTAATTAAAAATTTAATTAAATTTCTTTTAAAAAAATTTCTGCTGCTTTTGTATCAGTAGATTTTTGTTCTCCACTAAATTTTACCCATTTTATATTGTGTCGGTTTTTACAATTTCTCAACTCAACTGGACGTTTCCTCACATGACATTTGCTCACATGGACATTTGCTACACAGACATTTACTCACATATACATTTGTTACACGGACACTGAGTAAAAGTTTTCAATTAGAAAATTTTATTGAGAAAATTTTTGTTATTATTAATTTTCGATAAAAAACATATTTTATCGCAAATTAATTAATGAAAAATTAACACGATGAAAAATATTTCATTGAAAAGAAGTTTGATAAAAGTAAAAGTAATTTCCATCTAAGAAAATGTCCATGTGAGGAAACGTCCGGAAACATCAACCATCAATTTGAAGCAGCAAATCCTTTTATCTTAAAATCTTTCGCAATTTTTAAAACACAACTTTTAAGTTAGTTCCATTTACTGGTTTGTTAGATTCTCCCAAAAACTTTTTCATCCATTTCTTTATAAATTTCTGATTTATGGGAAATTTCTTTAATGTTTTTTTTCTGATTGTTCGTAACCCTTAGAAATATCAACATGGAGAAAGGCATTTTTTACTATTATATCAGTGATAAAATTTGCACCATTTTTATTTTTTTTTTGAATTCGAGTTGAATTACGAAAACGTTATTTCATCTATCATGTCATTTTTTATTCTCGATATTGTTCCTTTGCTAGTGAAAAATTCTTCTGCCAATTTCCGTTCTGTTTTGCTTTTTACTTTTAACATTTTTTCTATTTCGATTTTTTCTTCAAGTGATGATTTTTTCACCATATTAACGCATAAAAAATTTGTGAATAAAAAAATTAACAATATGATTTAAACAAAAATATTTTTTTCCAAAAAAAAGTTTTTATGATAAGAATAATTAAATTCAAAAGATAAAAAAAATTAAAAAGAAATTAAATAAAACAGATTTAGTAATTGAAAAAAATAACTAAAAAAATTTTTTTAATTTGCCCCGAAATATGGGTTACCCAAAACTGGAGTCCTACTTTATATATATATTTATATGTATATCTGTGGACATCCCTAACTCGGTATAATCGATTTCCAGAAATAATAAATGATTTAATTAACACAGATAGAAAGAATTAAGAAATTGTTTGAGGCGAGCGATAAGGAAAACATATTCGATGAAGCTCGATTAATCGACAAAGTACCGCGAATTTCAGCGGACATCAGCAGGATCACTTTCAATGAAGAAATTAATATTAAAAAGCGAATACAAAGCGATGAAAAATTTCGAAATGTTCTCTTTCAAAGTTATTTTCGTTTTTTATTTACTTATTAGAATATTCTGTATATTTTGCCTCTTTATCTCTCCATTTTACAAAGAAATGGATAAAAACGAAAAGAATAACTTGAATTAACATGAAACTTCCATATTGACCACCACCAAGAAATATTATTTTCAAAGTTTCTTTTCAACCTAAATTTCACAACGGTTTATTATTTTTAATGAAAAAAAATCAAGAAAACAATTTCTCTCAAATATACAAAAATATCAGTAGCAAAAACTGTTTCTTGGTGGTGCCAATACAGAAGTGATTTTCCTGTCTCATAATCATGTCAATTGTCATCTTAATGTTATAAACTTATGGAAATATAAATGCAATAAATTGATGTTAATATTCCACAGCCATTAACAAGAGAATTACTAAGAGCACTGACACAATTGTTATTAAAACATTTATTATTAGGGTGAACCAAAAGTCTTTTCGTATTTTTTATTAAAAATTTAAACATAATTTTACAACAAATAAAAAACATTCAAGTTTCAAAGTAAAGGCCATTTGAATCTATAGCTTTAACCCATCTATGGGCAAGTTGTGCGATCCCGCTGCCGTTCCAATCCTTGTTCTTAGAAGCGAAGCACTGGTGACACCCGTTTTCGACCTCGGCCAGATTATTGAAGCTGCGACCACGAAGAAAGTGTGCCATAGAGCGGAAAAGGTGATAGTCGGTTGGCGCAAGATCCGGACTATACGCTGGGTGTGGATGAAGTTCAAAGGCGTCGAGATTTTTGATTTTTTCCTTTGTTTGTTTGGCGGTGTGCGGTTTTGCATTGTCCTGTTGTAGAAGAACTCGCTTTCGATTGATCAAAGCGGGGTATTTCTCGCCAAGTGCCGCATACATTCGATCAAGTTGGGCGCAGTAAAGGTCAGCGTCGATGGTACGATCATTTGGAACCAGCTCGAAGTGAATCACGCCTTCGAAATTCCACCAAACACACAAAAGTGCCTTCCTTGAGAAACGATCTCGTTTCGCCATTTGTCCGCGGTCCAACCATTGATTTTGTTGGTCTGGATTACTGAAGTAAACCCACCTTTCATCGCAAGTTACAATTCGACGGATGAAACGGCCATCGCGCGGATTTTCAAGCAATTTTTACCCAAGTTTCGAAACGCTTTTCAGCTGGAATTTGTGTCAATTCATGAGGCACTTCTCGACATCATCTATTGACCTTGCCAAGAGCGTGAAGATGTCGTACAATGGATGTTTGAGGAATATCGAGTTCGGCCGACAATCTGCGAGTACTTATTGACGGATTTGTCTTGACGGCTTCACGAATTGCTCCGGAATCTACGGTGATAGGTCGGCCTGAACGTGCATTGTCTCCGAGGTCAATGTCGCCTTCGTTGAACCCTTTGAACCAATTTTGAGCAGTACGATTTGAGACCACATTATGGCCTTCAACTTCGCATATCTTCTTTGTTGCTGCAGTGGCGTTTAAGCCCTGTTTTCAGTAATGGTGTAAAAGAACACGAATTTCAACATTTTCCATGATTTTTCTAAAAGACCATAAAAATTATATTAACGACTAATTAGAAGTTTTTATATATATTGTGATAGAGCAGTTCGAGAGCTTTAAAAACATATAACACATGTATATAAAATATCTTTATTTGGTAATAAGAAACAATTGAACAAAAA
Source organism: Girardia tigrina (assembly GCA_001938485.1). Lineage (NCBI taxonomy): Eukaryota > Metazoa > Platyhelminthes > Tricladida > Dugesiidae > Girardia > Girardia tigrina. The sequence continues at coordinate 31,688 of MQRK01228891.1, forward strand.
GACGTAGAAAATACGAAAAGACTTTTGGTTCACCCTAATAGCATCACATCCGGAGACATCACAACTCTCGGTTGATCTTTCACAATTTGATGTAATTCTAATTGGTTTTTATGTCTGTCTAAATGTTCAATTTTTGCATAACCGGCACCGGCTCCAACTCCGGCCGGATTTAGCAAAAGAAAACCGGTACATCCCTAATCATTATTATAAACTAAACGATAATTAAATACAATATGATATACCAGGGGTCTCTAAACTTTTGACAACGCGGGCCAGATGGTGCATTGGAAGATAGTCCCGTAATAAATTATGATATTAAAAACTCATAATGAGTGAATACACAGATAAATGATAAGTTTATTAATAATATGAACATATAAAATTATAATTGTAATTACATGATAGTGAAAATTTTGAAAATATATTCAAAACAATAACATTACATTCCATTTAGTAACTATTTTTACAAAAAAATAGACGATTAGCAGGAGGTCTAAGTAGTGAGAATGGTGTAACTGTTGTTGATTTTGTAAAATATCTGAGTAATCCGGTAGAATATTCGAAGCACTAATCATAAGTAAGGATTTTAAATATGAGTCTGACAAAGAAGTTCTGTATTTTGATTTGATATACTTCATGTTAGAAAAAATTTGTTCGCAAAGGTAAGTCGTGCCAAACATAGAAATAAACTGGCAAGCAAATTTTTTTAAATTTGGAAAGTGGTCAAAATCCAAATTTTTATCATAATCACTCAAGTTTTCTTCCTTATATTTATCTTTAATACATTCATCTACCTGCAGTTCAATTACTTTCATTTGAAAATGGGTTGGAATATTTCCAATATCACAATCGATCGGATTTTGAAAAAACCTTAGTTCCGCAGCATTAGCATCCAGTTCAGCAAAACGTTTCCGAAATTGTTGTTTTAGGTCTTCGATAACTATATTTGCGAAAGGCAAAGGAAATGTCCCTTGGCATGTTTTATACAATTCTGTACAGAAAAAAATATTGAAAAACATTGCATATGTGTAAAATTATAATTGTTTATTTGGCTTTCTAGCAGTAGCAACTTTGTTCTGAATGCCTTTATATTTGTGTAAAAATCGCAAATTAAATTATTTTCACCTTGCAATTTTAAATTTAAATCGTTCATATGATTTACCAAATCTGCAAAAATTACTAACTTCCAGAGCCATTCACGATTTGACAAAAGTGTTTCAGAGTGATCTTTCTCGGTAAGGAAAATATCAATTTCATGTCTGATTTGAAAGAAAGAACTTTTCCACAACTAAGCCAACGAACGGTGGTGTAGTATGTCAAATCTATATATTCGGAATCGCATTCTTCAAGGAAAGTTCGAAATTGGCGATTATTAAGTGCATTAGCACGAATAAAGTTTACTATTGAAATGACGGACTTCAATAGGCAGCTCATAACAATATATTTTGCACAAAGTGATTGTTGGTGGATGATCCGCAAGACACTCAGGTTGCCCCGAGAATCGGACGGAAGTAACAAGGTTGCGCAGGGAAACTTTCTCGTTGTGCTGGGCCCGTTTTAATTTGATTTGATGCTGATTGATCCTCCGCAGCAGAATAGTATTAGCAAATATCTCGTGATCTTCTTTTTCTAAGTCGATATTTTTCACCGAATATTTGGAATTAGCGGAAACGACATCGTCAATCGAAAGATCTTCCAATTGTAAATCCTCATCGGTCTCGTTTGACCACTCGGAAATCAATCATCAAATGTCATCAAAGAATTGCTTCGCGTTACTCGTATCCGTGTGCCAGTACTCATTTACCAGTCGCTGCAGGATACAGCAAAATAGGAAAATCAGATCGAAATTCTTGTGGCAAGGCTCCATTAAGCGAGAGAGACACCTACGGTATTCGGCAATCAGATCGTCGATTTGTGGCTCGTAAATACTGAAATAACTGCATCGACAGAGCCCAGTTTTTCTCGAGACTGTCGAATTTGTTATTCAAATCACTGATTCGTTTCATCTCGATAAAACTCCAAAGAAAAAGGATAAAGAAAAAAGAAAATGATAAGTAAAGGCAATTTCGATCGATTATTTATTCATTTCAACCTTCAATATCATCTTATCTATTTAAGCAAATTCATTTTACAATTTTTTCGCAATAATCTTTTTTTTAAAAACCATTAAATTAATTTCTAACTAAAATTTTTACAAAATTTTCATTGTGAAGCTACAAACATAAAAAAACAATTAGATTCACAAAAAAAAGTTTTGTTTCTTAGTTTTTTCAAGGCGAATGAGAAAAAGAGAACACGGGATCCATTAAATATATTCATATATATATATATATATATATATATATATATATATATACACATATAGATATAGATAATTAATTGATATTAACAATATAGTAACGATAATTGAATCCCGAACAGAGGATCATACAGTGAAAAAACATAGGTTTTGATTTTCCAATTATTTCACACGCTTTTGAGATTTGTCCAACCAAACCTTTTTTATACCAGCCATTTTTCTTGCACCATCAATTGTAACGTTCAATGTAAATTGTCTACATTTGTGAAATTGTGTCGCGGGCCGTAGTTTGGAGACCCCTGCGATATACGAAATATAATGATGGTGAGAAACGCATGAGATCTAAATAAACCGATAAGCGAAAAAGAAGCCCTTTCTAAATTATATTTTAACAGTTCATCAATCGATCAAATGCAAATTAAATTTTTAAAAGATGAGTTTTTCTGCATTTTCTGGAAGAATTCGAGATCGATGATAAATATCTCGGAAGATTGATATGTTTTTGTCAATTTCCAATTTTTCAGATTTAATTAATGTAGTTAGAGATTAATATAATTGTTAAATAATCGTATAAAACGATTTACTTTTATCAAAATAATAAATTTAAAACATAAAGTCAATTCAAAATGGTATCGAAATTACTGTAAGATGTCGCTTCCATAATAAAATCTGTATTACTGCATCTGTAAATGCATCATTTTTGCGATCTTATTTTAACATCACTTGTTTTTTAAGCGTTTTATTTATGAGAGTTTCTAATTCTTGTAAATGTTGACCAGATAACCGGTACATCCCTAATAATGATTATTCGAACATTTTTTCTTTATCTTTCTAAAACATTTATTATTTTTTAATTTTAAAAATATTAAACTGAGTAAGGGGGGTTTTGTATGCCTCGTTATCTTGCTAGGCTGACATTATAGACAATTTTTGCACCATAACTTAACATCTCGATGCATGAAGGGCTATATGACTTTGGTTCGTATACGATTGTATGTTGCCGCGGCATCTGGATGTGCGCTGTTGGGGATAGCTTTAAGTGTCTCCGAGTGCAAATCTTCTACGAGGATCGGTCGAGGACATCCTAGATAGAAAAGATCATAAAAAATTCTGTCCCGTTCGAATATGGTGACTGAGAAGTGTGAGAGATACCTTTCACTTGGTGGATTATTTTCCAATGTCTCATGAGTGACAATTCTAGCTTCTATGAGATTGTTGAACTCTTTCTCAGCCGTTTCTCTTCTTTTCTGAGAAAGTTCACGTCACCTGGTTTTGATAGGTGCGTAAGGGACCGTGTCTATGACATGTTCCGTTGTTGATGGCGTTGCTTGTGTTTTTGTTTTTTTTTGCGTTGTCTGTTGCTTTACGATATTCAGATATCGATTGATTATACTAGATCTAATATCTGTGGCAAGGGCGCTAATGCCGGTCAAATCTATCGGTGTTGTCTTTTTGCTTGTTTGGTGCCGGAGTAATAATTTTTTGTATCTGCAATCAACCAGTAAGTCTGGAGAGTAGATATTTGTTCTATTAGAGTCGAGATTTGATCCATCCCTGAGGTTGTTGTGTTAATGTTTACATCACAATTTTTATCGATAAGAAGTTTAACTATATCTGGATATTCATTGAATATTGCAATATGAATTGGGGCACAATTATTAATGTCTCGTATTACTACATTACAATTTTTATCCAGAAGCAATTTAACTATTTCTACTGATCCATTTCTACATGCGATATGAATTGGTGCATCATTAGTATGTGTATTTACGTCTAAATTACAATTTTTATCCACAAGTAATTTAACTATTTTTTCGGTTTTCTTCAAGTAAGCAATATTGATTGGTCTTTCGTGTCTCTCGTTTTTGACATCAATTTCGCAATTTTTCTCGAGCAATTTCTTAACCAATGCGACATCGTTATTCTCACAAGCAATATGGATTCGTCTCCTTTTATTATCAGCAATCATATTTAATATTCTTTCTGTTGTGGACATAATGGGTGATTTTGGGTGATTCTGGCATGCTAAGATTGATGTTGTTCGCTATCGTGGCAAATTCTTTCATATCCGTGATCGCGGTCCGCTGATTGTTCACTTCTGACACCATTGAAGTGAGGGACGAATCGAGCGGAATTCGCAGTTTCTTTTCCTTGTAGGCACCGTCGCCGAACTGGCGATCGCTATATGGAACGAGATAGAATCATGCGTCGACCATCTCTTCATCTGAACCTGTCGTCGGTCGGTCGTAACAGTCGCGGATGGATGACAAACACGACCACGCGTTGAATCTGTCAGTTTTTGGAAGAATGATTCGAGAAGTTTTTTTTGATCGGTCTACGAGTAAGCCCTCTCGAGTTTTGATTATTTGGAGAGATAAATTACTGATTGTAGTGTTACAGATGACTTAACGGATAATTCCAGAGTTTATTTACACTAAAAAAAAACGATCAAGAAGAAAATTTATTTTGAATTTTAAAATTTTTACCAAATAGAAAGTAATCCGAATAAACAAATTGTTCTAATACAATATCATTTGTTATTAAAACCGATGATAATTATAAAATCATGTTCTTTATATATAATAATATAGAATTTTAGTATATAAATATATTTATAAATAATAATATTTAATTTTTGGTCACTACACTCACGTTTTGTAAAGTTGAGGCAGCTCCTTCAGTGAGATGTGTGATAGTTCCATTGGGTCGTCGTCGTCGTACTGTCTTGACAGGAAATCGGCGATAATATTTTGGGATCCTTTTATTTAATTTATCTTCATTTCGAATTGATGGGTTTTTCATCGAGTTGATGTGCAAAAGAGGTTTGTGGTCTGTTCTGATCTGGAATTTTGTGGATTCCAGGTAATGTTTTTAGTTTTTCACCACAAGGACAATTGCCAGGAGTTCTCTGTCGACAGTAGAGTATCTTCTTTCAGTTGTCTTTCGCTTTCTAGACAAAAATAAACATGAATTAATTTTAACTTCCGTCGTTGGCAGATTGAGGCTACTGCCAACGGTAGTACCGGATGCATACGTGCAGAGTAAAAATGTGGGTTCCAAGTTGGGTAGTAGTTCGATGGTTCAAACTGCACAATATGACATTGCTAAATTTTTAGACTTAGATGTCTATCCAGCGGCGTAGCCAGGATTGCAGAGGGGGGGTGGATAAAAATTCCTGAAAGATCTAGCAATCTTAAATATAAACTTGGTGTCAAAAATAACAAGAATGAAATAATATTTATTTATTTTTATTTCTTTATAATTACATGTCCAGCCGACGCTTTCCTTTGCGGAACTCGTGAATAAAATCTTCAAACGATACTTCTATGTCACGA
>MQRK01228891.1:59168-73356 GCA_001938485.1 Girardia tigrina
GGGTACTACAGGTTTTATTTAACTTTGAAAAGTATAAAGTAAATATTACTAATAACTCTACTTACGAACAATTTTCTTCAGTTAAAATTTCTTGGCAAATTTTGGGGCAAACTAAAACTAGATTTGATGTTGTTTATATAGTAATTTTCCTCAGCCTTGAAAAATGATGAGATAAAACAAAGAGTAAAATATTTATAATTTTTGATGAAGTAAAACAAATATTTATAATTTTTAATTCCAAGTTTTGTTAACTAAATATTATTTTATTTGAAGTTAATAATTTTACTAAAAGAATTATTTAAAAATTTTCCTTTATAAAATTTTATCAAAAGTGTTCACATGTATTTTTTCGAAACCCTAACAAAATAAAATAATGTTTTAAATTAAATAAATTTAGTTCAAATCAAAACTGAATTAAACTTAGATAATTAATTTTAAATTTATTGAGTCATGCCACTCGTTTCCTTTGTTCAAATTTCGAATGTTTTTTGGTGTCACTGGCGAGTATGTGTTCCGGTACAATGGGAAGTAGAATGTGAGTGATTTACCTGTGTATGTGTTTACCTGACTCGAAATGATGGAATGAGAGTGAGAGTGAGGACGCGAAAGTGAATTTGAATTTCACTAATTTTTAAGCTTTTTTTGTTGAAAGAAATAATTTCGTCATTTGTTCGATAAAGTCGTTTACTTTAAAAGAAATATTTTTTTGAATTCTAAAAAGTCATATTGCTCAAAAAGAAGTTTTTTGTTTATTTTTTTTGAAAAGTTGGCTTGAAATTATTCGAAATCATTTTTGTTGTAATAAAGAAGTTGTCGAATCATTATTTTGTAATTAAAAGATTGTCAAGTTCCTATTATTTTTTGAATTTAAACTTATTATGATATGGTCTGTCTAAACATAATAAAGTCTCAATGGTACCAAATACAAAGCGCCTCTGTTGTCATATAATCAGTCGACTTTCTTAGTAACCATTGTTATTTGCCCTTTTGTTATTTTATTATTATAAATCGAATCAACTTTTACGTTTGCACGGTCAATCACCCGCATCCTAACAGATATCATTATTATTTTGATACTTGTTTAATTGCATCAACTTTGACTTTAATTAAAATTGTGTGATCCTAATCAATATGTTTTCATAAATAAGACATGTTCTCCATGCCAGTAGTATATGAGTTTATGTATATGTATATAAATATAAAATTATTTAAAATTTATAACAATAATAAATTAAAAATTTGAATATTAAATCTAAATTTGAATAAATTGGTTTCAGAATAAAAGAATTAAAATATTAATAATCCACCTGATTCGGAAAGACACTATACCAAATCAACACAACATTCAAACTTTCAAACAACACACATAACATCAACATTCCAAATATTCCTTACACTTATTAATTATAGTTTTATTTCAAATAATTAATAAACTCAGTAAGAGAAAGAATAATAAACAAATAGAGATTTCTATCACAGGAACTGGAAAAGTTAGATAGAAAGAAATATCTAACAAAACTAACAATATCTACAATTTACTTGTTATCCGATGATAAGAAAAATAATGAACGCTGAGGTGCCGGCCATCGTATTGAGTGGTGACGACCAACACCCCTTATTCGTGCGGAGGTTCATCGGTGGGAAAGAACAGTCGACCGCTTCGCTGTCGCTCGTGATCCCCGCATGTCGAGTTCCCACCGGTCGACGGGTCCCTTTGGGTCCGTATTGCGGTAGGTGTGCACTGGTTCTCCGTTTTGCACCGCCGAACGTGTGGCGGTGGGTTTCACTTGGAACCGTGGGTGGTGTCCACGATCTGCTCTCGTAACACCGGCGGTTTCATTGAAGTGACAACGCGTGTCGATCAACGTTCCCTCTAAGGTGTGCGGCAGCGCGGTTATTTTAAAGTTCCCGGGCAGTAATTTTCGAACGTGACGCAGTAAGCTTTAACGTGAAATCCTTGACAAAATGATGAAACACATATAATTTCAGTTAGTAAAATTCTATATATGGATATATGACAGTCATATGATTGCTTCAGACAGCTGGGCGTTTTTCTTAACAAAATTAAATTAACATTTGAAATTTAATTTAAGGCAGACCAAAAATCACAAGATTTAGAGCTGCTTTTAAAAATTAAAATATGACTTTATCAATGTTTTTGTGTTTGTAAGTAGCGTTTATGTCACTTTCATTATTATCACATTCCGAAGTCATAATTTAACACCACAATCTTTATTAATATCAACAATTCACATATTTAAACAAATTTCTTGTTAATTCAATTATTTCGCCCAAAATTAATTCATTAAATTTTTTCGATTAAATTTTGAAAATTTACGAAAATTAAACCTTAAAAATAATTTTACATTTTTTACAAAAATTTTACAAAATTTAAACCTTAAAATAATTTTATATTATTTTACAAAAAAATTTACAAAATTTAAAATGTAAAATAATTTTACATTTTTACGAAACTTTATCATAAAATCTAATTAATTTAAATTTACAATAAACCCTTTTATTACAAAAATTATTTCTTAAAATATTAATCTGTTAATTATTTATTTTAAAATTTATTTAAACTTATTCCATAACTTTTATTAAAATATATTAATTGTTATTAATGTAAACATAATTTAAATAAGTATTTTTATTATCATATTTTTACTCTACATTTTAATTTTTTAATTTATTTCTTTTAAATTTTCAAATTAAAAAAAATAATAAACTATTTTGGTGAAACTAAAAACTAACCCCTCATAGTGTTTAAATGTCAGTATTTTATAAATAAATAAAGATAACTTGTTATTTTATCGGAATCCATTTTTTAAATAAAATATATCTAAATTCTATTTGTTAAATAAAAAAATTTTGGACACAACGTAAAACTTCAAAAGCTGACCAGATAAAAGTGTTGATTGACAACTTTCTCTTTACTATTAATTTGAATGCGTCAATTATTGCAGTACAGGACATGCAGGATCATTTAGCTAAGTATACGTCAATTCCTGATAATTGGGCAGAAAATATTACGCGTTTGAATTTCTTGAATATATAAATATCGTAGTCAAGAAAGAAATCATGACGGAATTGCGCGGTTCAAATTTCAATACATTGACAGTAGACGAGAGCACGGGTATTTCAATTTCTAAGATGTTAATTTTATACAGCAAATATCGTCCTGTAAATGTTACGTCATATAAAACAGTTTTCTTGAATTGTGCATTTGAATAAGTGTGACAGTAACTCAATTGCAAACACGATAAACGAGTTTTACAAAGAACATTCCTTAGACATGCAGAAAATGGTAATGATTACATCAGATGGTGCGTCGGTGATGCTCGGTAAGAACAATGGTGTAGCTGCAATTCTTCAACGCAGCGTTCCACATCTGTTTGAACAGCACTGTGCTACTAAACGAGAAGATTTAGTCATAGACGACGCTTGCAAGCCTGTTTCTTTGATGACAGACATTGAAAAATTTCTTAGAACACATCTTAGAATGAACTGATGGAATGGCGCGTGTTCGAGATATCAGCTTTAACTAACATAAAAGACTTCAATCTTGACAAAAAAGAAATTTTGTCCCTGCTGTTAAGATATGAAACGTTGTTGAGTATATCTGCTGATATGAAAGCCAAGTGTTTGGACCAGTACTGCAATTTGCGATTTGTTCTTGTTGAAAAAGTAAAAAGTCGTTTAATAAAGACCTTTGATGAAGTTGTTCAGTTTGTTTTAAAGGACGAACAATTCGAAGGTGTGATGCATCTATTTGATATCTGTTCCACCTTTCATGCATCAAGTGCAGAATGTGAGCGTGGATTTAGTCTTATGAACAATAAAAAACAAAATCGCGAAATAAACTCGAGGAGTTCCATTTGGATATGTTGATGCAGATTAAGTCGTACCAAAATGATGGACAACATATTAATTTAGACATCATGTATGATACATGGTTTTCATTAAAAGATAGACACCAGAAGTGATACAATGAACGATAATTGTATAACAGTTTATACATGCTATATACTACAGCTGTATTATTCAGCATAGTTAATGTGATTTGAATGTGTAATAAAACTTGATTATGATGAGACTTTTTGATATAAAGTAGCTTATTTTAGTTATATGTCTCTGGAGTTTTCCTCGCAAACACCAGTCTTTTCTTTATAAGCCGAATAAACATTTTTCAGAAAAAGACATTTTTTATTCAAAAGCATAAAAAAGTTATAGTTATAAAAGAGTTTATCGCACCAATGGCATGCTATAATATCATTTAATTATGATAAACCATCTTTATTTTCGATAAACCTATAACAACTGCCATAATTATTGCTTTTATAACGTATTTGGTTGATTTTAAATAACTTTGCTCTAAAAAATATATCTCCCACAGGGGTTACACGATGCTGCTCATGCATTTAAGATATCCGCGCTCGTGAAAAAAAATTAGAAGGAACGTTGGTGTCGATAGGTTCCAGCGTTGTAGCCGGTCCGATCGGTTCCGCCAGTGGTGCGGATTTCAGAAACCACGTGTCTCATTATTTGTCGAATTTCATGAGAAAACAAAATACAATCAATAACATTTATTTGCATTTTCAAAATTTGTACACTCGATTTTAACACATTTTCTTTAAATAAACAAAAATCAAAATTGAAAGTTTTTTTTCAATTTTTTTTAATTGTCAATTGTTCTGAGCACTACAGGAGCCCCCATCGAAGAAAGTGGAGCATGGTGGCTGCGGCATTGTGGAGGGTTGCTGGAAGTCGGAGTAAGTGGTTGGTGGACTGGTAGTAAACGGTTCAGCAGGACGCAGCTAGATTGTGGGATGAGCTGTTATTTTATTGTATTTAGTGTGTGTATTTTTTGTCTTGCTGTGTTCGATGGTTTAAATATTTTATTTTTTTAAAATATTTAAAAACAGATTAAAATTATTTTATTTTTAAAAACGTTTTTGATTTTTTAATAGTTGTTTTATTATATCATTTTTAATCTTAAAATATTGAATAAGCATTTTAACATTAAAATATTTTACCCCTTTAAATTAAAATAATAATAAATTATTCTTACGAGATAAAAATTTAAATTAACCGCTCATAACGGTATGTGGAAATTGTTAAATGTAAAAAAATTTTTTTAAATCAAAGTGTATAAAATCTTAGGGTAACACTTCCTTTACCATAAAAAAATGTTTAGTATTATATACATTGTGAGGGATAATTTGGAATGTTGGAATTTGCTCAAAATTTACGTATTGTATACCAAATGAAGTAACTAGAAATTTATGGACAAATGAAGGTTGAACCACCTGTACTTCCTAAGCCTGAACGCACAATTATTATTATAATAATAAATCTAATTGCATAAAATATTACAATTCCAAATCGCAAATGCAAACTCTCCATATATTCCCACTTTTCATTCACCATTATTTATTTTGTATCCATTAAAACCCGACGAAATACAAAATCAAAACCAGAAAAATTAATTTCCATATTCATTTCAAGTAATAACAAAACCAATAAAATAATCACGAAACAATTAAAATAAACCCAAAAATCAATCGGTAGAAATTGTTTCAAATAACCTGTCATCAATAAAACAAACAAATATTACTAAAATAGTAAAATAAATGATAAAATTAAGAAAAACAATCAACATTTTTTCTATTTTGAGCAAGAAATTAGTGTCCACAACAATAATCAGTCACCGAATCGACATTTACGTACCAAACAATCATAATAGATTATTATTTCTCCATTTATACATCACTTGATTCATCGAAACCAAAAAGTAACGCAATATTTTCGTTTCACATCAAATTTTAAATTAAAATCAAAACAAATATAATTTACTCCATCGACCAAAAAAATGTTTCCCGTTTTATTTATTCATTGTTTTTATTATTGGTAAAGTTGCAATAAAAAAGAGATCGACTAAAAATAGAAAAAAATGAACAAAAAATTACAAAAATGAAATTATTTCTCTTTGAATAAATAAATATAATATTTCTAATACTATTAATAATATTAAAATAAAAATATATATTTGGAAAAATCAATAATGAAATATATTTCACATATAAATAAATAAAATCAAATGAAAGATAAACAAATAATAATATTAATTTATAAAAATGAATTTAATTTAATTTTTTTATATTGAATGGAATATATTTCATTGAAAATAAATAAGTTTATTATTAAATTATTTCAATTTTAAACAATAATAATAATTGTCTAATAAAAAATAATAATAGTGATAATTATGTCATCAAAATTTCAATAATAACATTATTTAATAAAAATAAAAGACAATAATAATAACAAATTATTTTAATATAATTGGTTTTAATAGTAATAAATATTAATAAATAAAATCAATAAATAATAATAAAAATATTATTATTTATTTGTATTAAATTCAATTTATATTTTTTTGGAATATTGTTTTAAACTAAATAAATATAATTCATATTTTACGAAAGATAAACAAATTATAATAATAAATTAATTAATAAGTAATAATACATAAATTATAATAACAAATAGTAAATAAATAAAATAATAATAATGATAAATATAAATAAATAAATAAACAAATATAAACAAATAACAGTAAATAAAGATAATCACAAACAATAAATGATAATATCAACAGTCAACCGGATCGCAATTATTCAGGAAGAAGATCAAATAAAAAAGAAAAAGTCGCTCTCGTTTTTATTCATTAAAATTAGTTTTCGATCGCTCAAATAATCGCGCAACACAATTTCCTATCGGGAATCTTGACGTGCTCGGCGTGCAGGGGCTCCAAAGTCGCCGTGACGGTCTTGACGACGATCTGCTCGGAGTCTCCACGCATTTTGCCGCCACCGCGCACTCGACGATCGATTGGCGGTTTGATGGCGTTTGAGGTGTCTTCGATCGGAGACAAATGAACCAATGTTACTATTAATAATCAACATTAAATATGAAATTCACACATTCGCTAATTAAAATCGACTCTATTTCTAAGCATTTCCTAAGCACAATTCAACTGCTAATATTAAATAAAATAAATTTAAAAATTAAGAAAAACAATCAACATTTTTTTCTATTTTGAGCAAGAAATTACAGTGTCCACAACAATAATCAGTCACCGAATCGACATTTACGTTCCAAACAATCATAATAGATTATTATTTCTCCATTTATACATCACTTGATTCATCGAAACCAAAAAGTAACGCAATATTTTCGTTTCACATCAAATTTTAAATTAAAATCAAAACAAATATAATTTACTCCATCGACCAAAAAAATGTTTCCCGTTTTATTTATTCATTGTTTTTATTATTGGTAAAGTTTCAATAAAAAGAGATCGACTAAAAATAGAAAAAAATGAACAAAAAATTACAAAAATGAAATTGTTTCTCTCTTAATATAATATTCCTAATACTATTAATAATACTAAAATAATAATAAATATTTCGAAAAATAAATAATGAAATATGTTTTATAATAAATAAATAAAATAAAAGATAAATAAATAATAATAATAGATAATATTAATTTATAAAAATGAATTTAATTTAAATTTATTTATATTGAATGAAATATAATTCATTAAAAATAAATACGCTTATTATTAAATATTTTGAAAATTAACAAAAAATAATACTATTATAATAAAGAATAGTAACAAATAAATAATAATTAATACTAACAAATAAAAATATTAATAATAAATAATAATTAAAACTAGTAATAATTATGCGATTCACATTATAGTATTAAAATTATTTTATAAAAATAAGACAATAATAATAAAATATTATAAATTAATAATTTGAACAGTACAAATTATTAATAAATATAAAATAATATTAATTAATTATAATAAAATTTTATTTAAATTTTTTTCGAATATATTTCATTGAAAATAAACAAATAATAATATTATTAATAAATAATAATAATAAAATCTATATAATTATTAAAACTAGTAATAATTATTTCATCAACATTTTAGTATTAACATTATTAAATAGAAATAAAAGACAAAAATAATAATTAATTATTATCATTTTATTAGTTTTAATAGTAATAAATAAAATTCATACATAATAACAAATAAATAATAAAATAAGTATTTAAATATAATAAATTTAATTTCGATTTTTTTGAATTGATTTCATACAAAATAAATAAATATAAAACAAATAATAAATAAATAATAATAAAGAAAAATAAATGTGATAACAAACAATAAATGATAATATCAACAGTCAACCGGATCACAACTATTCAGGAAAAAGATCAAATAAAAAGTCGCTCTCCTTTTTATTCATTCAAATTTGTTTTCGATCGCTCGAAGATCGATTTGAGTGATTATTTGATCGATCAGAGACAAATGAACCAATGTTACTATTATTAATCAACAATAAATATTAAATTAAAACATTCGCCAATTAAAATCGTCTCTACTTTCTAAGCATATCTTCAACTGGTTATATTAAATAGTAAAATAAATGATAAAATTAAGAAAAACAATCAACATTTTTTTCTATTTTGTGCAAGAAATTACAGTGTCCACAACAATAATCAGTCACCGAATCGACATTTACGTTCCAAACAACCATAATCGATTATTATTTCTCCATTTATACATCATTTGATTCATCGAAACCAAAAAGTAACGCAATATTTTCGTTTCACATCAAATTTTAAATTAAAATCAAAACAAATATAATTTACTCCATCGACCAAAAAAATGTTTCCCGTTTTATTTATTCATTGTTTTTATTATTGGTAAAGTTGCGATAAAAAAGAGATCGACTAAAAATAGAAAAAAATGAACAAAAAATTACAAAAATGAAATGATTTCTCTTTGAATAAATAAATATAATATAAAAATCAATAATGAAGTATGTTTTATAATAAATAAATGAAATTATACGAAAAATAAACAAATGATAATAATATTAATAATAGAAAATATTAAAATTATTAATAATTAATTTAAATTTATTTAAATTGTATGGAATATAATTCATTAAAAATAAATACGTTTTTTATTAAATATTATGAAAATTAACCATGAATATAGATAAAAAAAATAATTAATACAAAATTTACATAATTATTAAAAATAGTAATAATTACGCGATCAACATCATAGTATTAACATTATTTAATGGAAATAAAAGACAATAATAATAAAATATTATAAAATTAATAGTTTGAAGAGTAACAATTATTAATATATAATAAAAATAAAATTTAATTTACATTTTTTGGAATATATTTCATTGAAAATAAACAAATAATAATAATTATAAAATTTAATTAATTATTATAAATAATACTAATCATCTGATCAACATTATAGTATTAAAATTATTTATTAGAAATAAAAGATAATGAAAATAAATATTTAAATATAATGAATTTAATTGACATTTATTGTAATTTATTTCATACAAAATAAATAAAAATAAATCAAATTTAAATGAAAGATAAACAAACAATAATAATACATAAATAATAATAAAGAAAATCACTAACAATAATTTGAATTTTTAAAATATAAAGTTAATACTTTGAAGAGTAACAATTATTAATAAATAACAAAAAATAATAATAATTAATTAGAATAAAATTTAAGTTATATTTTTTTGGAATATATTTCAGTAAAAAATAAACCAATAATAATTAATAAACAAATTAAATAATTATTAAAACTAGTAATAATTATGTGATCGACATTATAATATAAACATTATTTTAGAAAAATAAAAGCCCATTATAATAATAATTTATTCTAATATCAATAGTTTAATAGCAATAAATATTAATAAATAATAAAATCATTTTAAATAATAAATTTATTTTTCTGTTTTCTTCAGAATATATTTCATTCAAAATTAACAAATATCAATCGAATTTTGTGAAAGATAAACAAATAATACTAATTATTATTATAAAAATAGAATTGTCCTCAAAATTATAATGGTAAATAAAAGATAATAATAATAAAAAGTTTTCATGATAAAAGTAATAATAAAATAATGAATAATATTAATTATTTATAATTAATTTGTTTATATTTATTTCATTCAAAATAAATATAAATTAAATTGAATGAAATATAAACAAATAATTTAGAGATAAATAATAATAATTAATAAATTATAATTAATAAATATCAATAAATAAATAATAATAAATAAACAAATAATAAATAAACAAATAATAAAAAATAAATAAATAAACTATAAAAAATAATAATAAATAAACAATATTAAATAAATAAACTATAATAAATAAATAATAATAAAAAATAAACAAATAATAAAAAATAAATAAATAAACTATAAAAAATAATAATAAATAAACAAATAATAAAAAATAGATAAATAATAAAAAATAAAAAAATAAATAAACAATAATAAATGAATAAACAAAGATCAATAAATATCAATAAATAAGGATAATCACTAACAATAAATGATAATATCAACAGTCAACCGGATCGCAATTATTCAGGAAGAAGATCAAATAAAAAAGAAAAAGTCGCTCTCGTTTTTATTCATTCAAATTCATTTTCGATCGCTCAAATAATCGCGCAACACAATTTCCTATCGGGAATCTTGACGCGCTCGGCGTGCAGGGGCTCCAAAGTCGCCGTGACGGTCTTGACGACGATCTGCTCGGAGTCTCCGCGCGTTTTGTCGCCACCGTTCGCTCGAAGATCGATTTGAGTGATTGATTGATCGATCGGTGGTTTGAGCGCGTTTGTGGCGCTGTCTTCCGTCGGAGAGAAGTGGACGGACACGGACTTGTTCCTGGGGCCGGCGAGCGAGTGATGGTTGAGCGCGGGCTTGATGGAGACGTGAGGAGGCGCGCTAACGCGAGATGAAGACTCGGTGGCCAATGGAGACGTGCGCGGCCCGGGAATGAGGCACTGGTGTCGCGTAATGACCGCCCGACGCAATAACTCGTCGACCTCGCGTCTCAACTGGCCGTCAGGGCGGAACGGGTTGTCTGCGGCGATATCCGCGTCGATAATCGGCATGCGATTCGGTCGAAAGAAGGATTCGAGTGAAATTGACGATTATCGTTTATTCGATGACAATGATATTATTGAGACGAATTCATGGGGATCGGTGGGAAAAAATCGGAATTTATTGCTTTGGAAAAGGTGATTTTCACTTTACAATGATTGAAATCTGGATTTCATGACTATTTCAAATCGACTGGCATTAAGATTTAATGCATTTAAACAAACTCGAAAAATTATTAACAATTTTATTACTTTTTAGTTTGATTTTCTGGCATTTAATAACTTTGATTTTTATTTAGTTAATTTAAAGTATATCAAATATTAAATGTGTTATTTTATATTTGTTATTATATTATATTTTTATATTATGTTATATTATGACAAGATCTTAAAAAGATTCCTTGAGGAGGCGCCCTGACGCGAGATGAAGACTTGGTTGTCAATGGAGACGCGCGTGGCCCGAGAATGATGCACTATTGATATTATAATAAATTATTATTATTATCGGCTTTTATTTTTCAAATAATGTTAATATTATAATGTCGATCATAAATAAATAAACAATAATGAATCTAAAGTATCAAATAATATTAAATAATAATGTAACTTTTAAATATATGCATATTTAGTATAGACGAATCGCCTATTTGAATCTAGTTCCCTTGAGTTAATTTAAAGTACTGTAAAATCCCGAGTATAAGCTGCAGCTTATTCGTGTAAAAATAAGACATTTTTGCGCTGCAGCTAATACGATGCGCAGCTTATACAACTAAAAATCATTTACTAGTAATTTGAAAATAAACTTTTTTATTTATTTACATGTACATTCAAATTTTCAACCTCACACTCTTCAAAGCCATCAGTATTTTCATCCTCAATTACAGTGAAATTTTCTAGTAAATTGGCAAATTCAAAAATCTCTACAATATTAGGTCTGCACCTATTCACTTCAGTTTCATTCCATTTAGTTTCAAGAACATCATCTTCACCGAAAGAAACTCGGAAGCCATTCAAAATGATTGAAATATTTATTTCTTCCCAAGAAGAGACAATCCATTCAAAACCAGTATCCCAGTCAGCGGCTTTCATGTTGTTTGACTTAGTACGTTTGATATTCTCATATTCATTGATGATCCAATCCTCCCACTTTTTGCGCAATTTAGATTTGAAGGAACGGTTAACAGTGAGATCCAATGGCTGCAGCTTTGATGTCAGTCCGGCTGGAATGATAGCTACTTTGGACTCTTTCTTAATTTTATCAAGTGTATTAGGGACGAGATGTGAACGATGCATATAAAATAAAAGCAACGATGGTACTTTTGGATCCTGGTCCCATGGTGTCTTTGGTGGCAATGTATTTCGATTCTTCCATACTTTTTTGAGCCATATTTCAAGCGTTTCGTGATTCATCCAACCGGATCCATTAGCTGCAACAATAAGCTTTGATTCAGGAATGCAGATCTTTGGAAGTGTCTTTCTGTCCAAAATAACAAAAGGAGGAAGTTTTGTCCAATATTTGAGAACACATAGATTGATAGTAAAACGTTTTTTCTCGTGTCCTGTAGTTTTAATTCGAACTTGGGTGGCACCTTTAGTATCAACTGTATAATCTAAAGGCATGGAACATTGAATGGACACTTCATCAAAATTCCCGATTTGATTATCGGGCAAATCCTTTACCAAGTCAGTGATGATGCTTCTAGATTTAGCTACTTGAAATTCCCACTGTTTGGGTAACTGTTGCTTTGTTGTTGGCCGTCGAACACCAAAATTTTTGCCTTTCATAAAATTATCGGCCCACAGGGAGCTCGCAATAAATCTTTCAACCTTCATCTCTTTGGCAATAAGTTATGCTTGTAATCGAATTTGTGTAACTGACACTTGAAGTTCGCGTTCACGTTACTTTACCACCCATTCGTATAATTTACATTCCAATTTTGGGTAACTAGCATTGCCACCACGCAACGCTCTTCGATTTAGATTAATTGTTTTGATAACACCTTCTTGGGCGCTCCACCGTCGAATCACAGTTTCGTTAATTCCATATCGTCGCGCAGCTTCCATTGTATTTCCTAATTGACGTGCTAATTCAATAATTTCTTTCTTCTTTGCTGAAGTAAAAGATCTTCGTAGTTTCTTTTGGTTTGGTTCTCCGTTGTCAGCCATTGTTACGGATATAAAAAAATCATACAAAATGAAAATGACCTTGCAGTAATATTTAAACAAAATCATAAATTGTTACTATTTCATTAACAGATAGCATTTTATAAATCAGTTGTACCAGATCAAATTTGTTCAGTCATTATAAAAAGAAAGTAAAAGTAAAAACATAAAACCCTAAAAAAACTACTTAAAATTCCTACCTTTACAATATCGATAGACAGCCAATATTTTCTTACAAGGACAAATGAGCAGCATGTTAATAAGTGGAAAATCTGTTGCAAATAGTGCAGCTAATACGTGTTGCAGCTTATACGACTAAAAATACACTTCCAGAAATAAACTCTCTGCAGCCAATACGTGTTGCAGCTTATACTCGGGATTTTACAGTATATCAAATATTAATTATGTGTGCATCTTTATCAGACCCCTCTATTAATATTATTTATAGTATAATCATAAATAATGAAATCGATAAATAATAACATATCATCATAATATAATAAGTGTTATAATGTCATACATCTGAAACTTTTTATCCCCTTGTAGTGGGCTCGATCACACTTCTCGTGTGAGGGAAACAAAAAAGGTAAAGAACCCTGCTACAAAATTTATTAAAATGAAAATATTCGTTTGAGAATGAGATCCTTCGTTGTTCTACAGTTTTTGACTTCCACATTTTCAGTAATTCCGTTTATTCGAACAAAAAAATGTTTTTTTATTTGAATTTTATTTTCGTTGATTTAATTATTTTTTTTGATTTAAATTTTTTTTCCAACTAATTTAGGCTTTTCTGATTAATTTTTTATAGGAAAATGTGCTTCGAATAAATTAGTTGATTAATAATTTTTTAAGTAAAATAGTAAAAATAATATTATTAATAAAAAAATTTTTTTATAAAAACAACCACGTTTTTCAAGCATTACCAATGCACTAAAAAGAGGAAAATAATTTTTTTCTAGACATGTGAGAAATTTTATA